>PVKS010007562.1:0-72311 GCA_004027875.1 Aplodontia rufa | reverse complement strand
TTAGTACATTTTTTTATTTGGGTTATTTGGGGGGTGTGTGTGTGTGTGTGTGTGTGTGTGTGTGTGTGTGTTTTAACCTGTTTCAGTTTTATATGTTTTGTATTTTCGTCCCCTATCAGAGGAGCAGCAGGCAAATATTTTCTGCTATTCTGTAGGTACTCCCTTTACACTCCTAACCATTTCCTTTCCTGTGCAGAAGCTCTTTAATTTTATGGAATCCCACTTAAGCATTCTTGGTTTTATTTCTTGAGTTTTAGAGGTCTTAAGGAAGTCAATGTGAGCACCAATATGATGGAATGTTGACCCTATGTTTTTTTTTAGCAGTTACAAAACTTCTAATTCCTAAATCTTTGATCCACTTTCAATTTGAATTTTGTTCAGGGTGAGAGATAGGCATCTAGTTTCATTTCTCTACATATGGATATCCAGTCTTCCTTGTATCATTCATTAAAAAGGCTTTGTCTCCAAAATATATTTTTGTCACCTTATCAAGTATCAGATGACTGCAAGTAAGTTTTTGTCTCTGTACCTTCTGTTCCATTGGTTATTATGGCTATTTTGATGTCAGTGCAATGTGTTAGGGTATTGGGAATAATAATCAATATCCTAATTTTTCTGATTTCTTTCTCATCACAATCCTTGCTGGAGTAAAGTTATGGATTTATGAATGCTGATCTTGTATACTGATACTTTGCTATATTTGTTTTCCAGCTCTAGAAATCTTCTGTTGGGGTTTTTGGGTCTTCTAGATATAGAATCATGTCAGCAAGCAGTTAATTTGACTTTTTTTCCCTATTTATATCCCTTTAATTTACTTCTCATGCCTGATTGCTCTGGATAGACTTTCAAGACCTGTGTTGAATAGAAGTGGTAGGAATGGACATTCTTGTATTTTTCCTGATTTTAGAGGAAATGTTTTCAGTTTTTCTCTGTTCAGTGTTATGTCATCTTTGGATTTGTCAGTTATAGCCTTTACAATTTTGAGGTAAGTTCTTTCTATACCTATTTTCTCCAGGGTTATTATCATGGATGGGCGTTGAATTATATTTAGTCCTTTTCTGCATCGTGATGATCATATGATTCCTGTCCTTAATTCTATTAATATGGTGACTTACATGTATTGTTTTGTGTATGTTGAACCAAACTTGCAACCCTGGGATGAAACCCATTTGATCATGGTGTACTATCTTGATGTGTGTATGTGTTTTTCTCCTACATTGTTTATTGGTGTGTTGCTACCCAGGTGTCCCTGGGCAGTGGTTGAGGCGATCCGAACCAGCCGGATCGTCCCGCCAGGGGCCGAATCAGGAGATGAGTGCCGAGGGCTGGAACCCGGGTCCCCCTCGTCCGGGGACCCCTTCCCTCCCAGCCGGGGAAACGAGTCAACCACACACAGAGGATGGCAGCCCAGAATCCGTTTATTATTAAGGCACACGGGTTTTTATAGGGAGGGGTCAGCCAAGGAATCAATAATCCTTCTAAGGGAGTTGCCAGGGGTTATGCAGATTTGAGTACAGACAAAAACTAGGGAACAGCCTGTCATTAAGATATTCTAACCTACCCTAATCTTTAACAAAGCACGACCTAGCAGCCCTTCCTGAAGGAATTTCACAAGATCACTCTAGGGCAGCTGATGAAATGGAGTGAAGGTCAGACCCCAACATTGGTGCATTATAGTTGTACATAATGATCGGAAGTGTTGTTACATATTCATACATGTACACAACATAACAAAGTAATTTGGCCAATATTCCTCTGTATCACTTCCTCTTTCCCTCACTTCTACTTCCCAAGTCCCTTTCTTCTACTGAATTTTCAACTTATTTTATTTATTCTGATTTGTTTACTTCTGATTTTGTTTACTTTTCCAGATTTTTTGATTACATGGTAATTATTTAGTATCTTAAAAGTGAAAAATATACATTTTTAATCATTCCTTTCCCTCCCTCTTCCCTTCTGTCCTTCCTCCCTTTACCCATCGATTAATTTATATTCATATGGTCCTTAATGTAACTTTATCCTCTTCTTCTTTCCTTATTTGACTCTAGCTTCCCCATATGATAGAAAACATTCAAACTTTAAGTTTATGAGTTTTGTTAACTTCATTTAGGATGATATTCTCTGTTTCTATCCACTTACTGACAAAGGCCATATTTTCCTTTTTTAATGACTGCATAGTACTCCATTGTATATGCATGTATGTATGTGTGTGTGTGTGTGTTCATCTAATGATAGGCATCTGAGTTGATTCCATAATTTAGCTATTGTGAATTATACTGCTATGAACATTGATGTGGCTGTGTTACTATAGTATGATGCCAATTTTAGACCTGTTGGTAAAATACCTAGGAGTGGGATAGTTGGATCCCATGGTGGATTCATCTCTAGTTTTTTGAGGAATCTCCATACTGCTTTTTATGGTGATTTTACTATTCTTCAGTCCCACCATCAATGCACAAAGTATGAGTGTTCCTCTATTCCCATAACCTGTTCAGAATTTATTGTTGTTTGCATTCTTTATATCTGCTATTCTGACTGGAGGGAGATGAAATCTTTTTTATTGGTGCATTATAGACTTACAGAATGAAGGGATTTATTACACATTCTTACATGCACTCGTTATGACAATAATTTGGACCCATTCCTTACCCAGCATTCTCCACCACACTCCCACTCCCAGTCTCTTAGGGAGATGAAATCTTTTTTTTTTTTTCTTCTTCTAAAGAGGGATAGTGAGAGGGAGAGAAAAAACCAATTTTATTGAGTTTTTTATATGGCTTTTGTTGCTCCAACACTTTGTTGTGTATGTGGTGCTGAGGTTTGAACTGAAGTACTGGCACATGCTAGACAAGTGCCTCAAGTGCTGAGCTACCTCTCCAGCCTGGAGAGATGAAATCTTAATGTAGTTTTGAATTGCATCTCTGTGACTGCTAGAGATGAACATTTTTTCATATATTTATTGGCTGTTTGTATTTCTCCTATTGAGATGCTTCTTTGTAATTCTTTTGTCTATTTATTGATAGGGTTATTTGTTTTGTGCTGTTAAGTTTTTTGAGTTTTTTATATGTTCTGGATAGTAGTCCTATATTTGAGGGGTAGCTGGATACGATTTTCTCCCATTCTGTAGGCCATCTCATCACAGGCTAACTCATTTCCTTTGCTGTGCAGAAGCTTTTCAGTGTAAAGGCTTCCCAACTCAGTGATTCTTTGTTTTATTGCATGTACTTTGAGTTATTGTTAAGGAAGCAGTACCAGCTCCTATATAATGGAATATTGACCCTATGTTTTCTTCTAAAAAATGTAAGGTTTCTGGTTTGAGTTTTTGCAAGGTGAAAGATAAGGATCTAGTTTTATTTTTCTGCATATACCTATCCATTTTCCCCAGCACCATTTGTTGAAAAGGCTGTCCTTTTTAAGGAATATTTCTGCTACCTTTGTCACACGAATCAGATTGCTGTAGGTTTGTATATCTGTTTGCATTTCTTCTTTTCTATTCCATTGGTCTTTATGACTATATTGATGCCAATACCATGCTGTTTTTTTTTTATTAGAATTCCGTAGTGTAATTTTAGTTTGAGTACTATGATACCTTCTGGTTTAGTTTTCTTGGTTATTTAATGCTTTGGTTATTCTGAGTGTCATTTTTTCAAATGAATCCAGTGAATCTGTATAACGTGTTTGGTAGTATGGCCATTTTCACAATATTAGTTCTGCCTATCTAAGAACATGGGATTTCTTTCCATTTTCTAAGATCATCTTCAATTTCTGTGATCAGCATTCTATATTTTTCATTGTAGAGCTCTTTTACCTCCTTGATTAGATTAATTCACATTTAAAAAAAATTTTTTGAGGTTATTATGAATGGGATGTTTCCCTGATTTCTTCGTAGAGACACTATTGATTTATGGGTGTTGATCTTGTATCTTGCTACTTTGTTAAATTCATTTATAAGCTCTAGAATTCTTCTGGTGGAGTTTTTTGGGGCCTTCTTATTATACGATCATATCATCAGTTTGACTTACTCTGTTACAATTTGTATGTCTTTGATTTCCTTTTTTAATGTGATGGTTCTGGATAATTTTTGTGGACTACATTGAACAGGAGTGATAAGAGTGGACAGCCTTGTCTTGTTCCTGAATTTAGTGGAAACGCTTTTAGTTTTTTCTCCATTTAGTATGATGCTGAGTTGTTTGTCATTGATTTCATTTACAATGTTGAGGTAGGTTCCTTCAATTCCTAGTTTCTTCAGTGTTTTTAACATGAATGGGTGTTGCATTTTATCAAAGATCTTTTGTGTGTGTATTGAGATGGTCCTGTGATTTTTTTTTAAAGAAAGAAGGACAGTGAAAGAGAGAGAGAGAGAGAGAATCAATTTTATTGAGGTTTTTCACATGGTTTTCGTTGCTCTGACACTTAGTGGTGTACGTGGGTGCTGGGGTTTGAACCCGTGTACTTCGCATGCCAGGCAAGCACTGTATCCACTGAGCCACCGCCCCAGCCTGGTCCTGTGATTTTTTTAAATGTTTTTTTTTCTGGTTTGTTTTTCATTTATTTATTTGTCTTTGAGGTGCTGGGCATTGAACCCCCGGACCTTACACATTCTAGGCGAACATCTTACCATGGAGCCACCTCTCCAGCCCGATCATGGGATTTTTGTCTGTAAATCTGTTTAAATGATGAATCACACTTATTTATTTGTGTATGTTGGATCAACCTTGTATCTTTGGAATCAAACCCACTATATCATGGGTATTTATCTTTTTGATGTGTTTTTGAATGAGGTATGCTAATACTTTATTTAGGATTTTTGCATCTATGTTCATCAGCAATATAGGTCTCTAGTTTTTTTTTCATTGATATGTCTTTTTCTTCTTTGATATCAGAGCTATGCTTGCCTCATAAAAAGTATTTGAGTGTTCCCCTTCCTTTCAATTTTGTAGAATAATTTAAGACATAGTGGTGTTAGTTCTTTAAATGTCTATTAGACTTCAGCTGAGTATCCGTCAGTTCCTGTGTGCTTTTCTTTTTTGGAAGGCTTTTAATTTCTTCAATTTCATTACTTAATATTGGCATGTTTATTATATCTGTTTTCCTAATTCAAATTGGAAGGTCATATGTTTATAGAAATTTTTCCAGGTCTTTCATTTTTCCAGTTTAAAGGAGTACAAGTGTTCAACATAGGTTCTGATAATTCTCTGAATTTCAGAGTCATCTGTGGTTATATTTCCATTTCATCTCTGATTTTGTAGAGTTATTTCTTCTCAATCATCCTTTTTTTTTAGTTTGGCTAAAGGTTTGTCAAATTTACTTTTTTCAAGGACATTAATTGCTTAGTTCATTGATTCTTTGCATCATTTGTTTTATTCTCAGTCTCATTGATTTCAACTCTAATATTGATTATTTCATGTGTTCTCCTGGTTCTGGTGTTAGTTTGTTCTTCTTTTTCTATGGACTTGATGTGAAACATATGCCTATTTTTGTTTTTTTGTGTTTTTTAAAAAAATCTGTAATTTTTTTTAATGTAGGCACTAAGTGCTATAAATTTTCCTCTTAAAAATGCTTTCATACTGTCCCAAAGAGTTTGATGTGCTATGTCCTTGTTCTCAAATTTTTCTATGATTTTCTTGATTTCCATTCTCATTGCTTCTTTTATCCATTCTTCCTTTAAGAGAGAATTACTCAACCTCCATGTATTTTTGATGTCTGTTATTTTTCTTGCTGTTGATTTCTAGCCCCATTCCATTATGATCTGATAGAGTATATGATGTTATATTAATTTTTGGCACTTGCTAAAATTTTATTGGTGGCCTAGAATAAGATGTATTTTGTAAAACGTTCCATACTCAGCATAGAAGAAGGTAAATTCAGCTGTTTTGGGGTGGAATATTCTGTATATGTCTGTTAAGTCCATTTGATTTATATTGTAATTTAGAATGGAGGTATCTTTATTGAATTTTTGTTTTAATGACCTATTTATAATAAGGATGCATTGAAATTCCCCAGTATCATTGTGCTGGGGTCTTTGTGGTGTTTAATGTTGGAGCATTATTTCCATGTAATTGAGTGAATTACTATAAATGTTTACTTTGGTTATATCCTCTTTTTAGAGTGTTCACTTTACTAGGACGTAATGTCCTTCTTTGTCTTTTGTTATTAATTTGTGCTTGATCTACTTTGCCAAATGTAAGAACAGCTTTTTCTGCTTGTTTTCCTGGACCATATGATTAGAGTAACTTTTGCCATCCTTTTACCTTCAGCCTGTGGGTGTCTTTGCCTATAAGATGAGTCTTTTATGAGCAGCATAAAGTTGAATTTTGTTTTTTGATCCATTCTGCTAATCTGTATTTTTTTTCATTGGGAAGTTGAAACCAGTAACATTGTTTACTGCCATTGTGGTTTTTTGCTATACTTCTATTTTTGTCTTGATTCTCATTTAGAGGATTATTATATATTGAACTTCCTCTGTTTATGGGCTTTGGGAATTTTTCCTTTATTCCCTGTGTGAAGTTTGTCTTTGAGTATTCTTCATAGGTCTGGTTTTGCACCCATGAAGTCTTTTAGCTTATTCTTGTCATTGAGTTTTCCCCTCAAATTTCAAGCTGAGTTTTACTGTGTATAGAAACCTTGGCTGTCAGTTATTTTCTTTGAGGGTTTGGAATATGTCATTCCAAGCCTTCTTTGCTTTCAAGGTCTGAGCTGAGATATCAGAAGTGATCCTTAAAGAAGTGATTTTGCCTCAAAATATGACTTGATGTTTCTCTTTTATGGATTATAGTATTCTTTCCTTGTTTTTCTGTATCAGGCGTTTTGATTATGCTATCTTGGTGAACTTCTCATTGGGTATATTTCGAATCCTGTAAGCCTCCTGTTTGTGAAATTCCATTTCATTTCTGATATGAGAGAAGTTTTCTGTAGCTATCATATTGAAAATATTCTTTATGCCTTTAGTTTGTGTCTCCATATTGTCTTCTAACCAAGTGATTTGTGGGTTTGGTCTTGCAAATTTTCCCAGAGTTCTTGTGCATTCTGATCATATTCTATAATTTTTCCCCTTACTGCCTTCTGTGTACTTGAGATCATATAGCCTGCCTTCAGAGCCCGAAATTCCGTCTTCAACTATTGAGGTTCTATTTTCTACACTGCCTAATCTATGAAGCCTTCCAGTGTGTTTATAATTTGATCCAGTTTCTCTTTCATTTTTAGGCATTCTGCTTGGTTTCTTTCCATTTTTTCTATATCCTTATTAAAATTACCTTTCCTCTTCTGCTTTTGCTCTCTGAATTCCTTCCTTAAATCTTATTTTTATTCTTTAAACATTTTGGTAATCAAATCTTCATAATCTTTCTCTGGGTTTTCATCTATATGGGGGATCTTTTGTTGGGGAATTGTGAATTCAGGGAGTAGATTTGTTTACATGATTTCTCATATTTTCAGAGGTCTTATTCTTGCATATCAATTGAAGTGTGTTACTCTTCCTCGTATTTTGTGTGTGTCCTTTTGAGTGTATTTATCTTATACATACAAAAGTTCTGAGAGTTCTTTCTGTATTTGTTATATGAATAGATACTGAAAGATGGGACCTGAATTCCTTCTCTGTTTGCTGCTCCCTGGGTTCTTATTGATGGTTTTTGGGTGTTTTGTCTCTTTCATTCATTGAGTTGGAGTAATGTCAGGGAATGTTTAGCTCATTAGCAGCATCTCTAACCATTGAACTTTTAATGTCTCTGTAGATTCCCAGCTCCTCATAGAATAGGGGGAAACAAATAATATCTATGACCAGTGTAAACAATATACAGAATTAAACTGAGTAATGAGTTCCTCAAATTGCACGTACAATGTTACTTGCCACAGAAAACAGAGGTGGTAGGATCAGCAGTTACCATCAGTGAAAACGCTAAGTAACCATGAACTATATCCTGCATTAAAGCACACAACTATGGCATCTACAGCAATAATGACTGCAGAAGCATTAATGGTGGGGACAGAAGTTATATAAACCAATTAATGCTAAAATAAGTTAAGAATAGAGTTAATTAAGAGGAAAAATATGATAAGATGGTAGAAAAGAGCTTCTAGTTTCATAAACTGAACAGAAATGCATAAGAGATGTAGTGATGGTAATAAGGAAGGAAGAGATAAAAATGGAAGAAATATTGTAAAAAAAGAGTGAAAGAGCAAGATTCTCTCAGCTTCCAGCTGCAAAGAGAAAAGGAGGAACAAGAGAAACAGATAAATGAAAAAACAAAATACAAAACAAAGGTAAAATAGACTAATCAAACCCAACCTTCAAAAGAAAGGCAATGGAAAATAACTCCATTTTAAAAACTACTAAAAATGAACAAAAAATGTATATATGTCCACGAACTGATCAGAACAGCAAAACACAGAAAACAAAAACAAAGGAGAAGAAAAAATGATTCTTAATGAAATTGAGGAATCATTTCCCCTGAGGTATTCAAAACAGTCAGTGAGATTAGATGGTCACTGTCTAGTCTCACTTTCTTTCCATTTCTTTGTGAGTTATGTACTGAGTATGAGATCAAGGGCTGAGGGGTTGTTAATCATTTTCTCTTTTTGTTTTATTAATCCCTTTCTCTTTTTGTTTTATTTACCAAGTTACCAGTTTGAGTCAAAAAATTTTCAGCTCCCCTTCTTCACAGTTTGAGGTAGGATGGGATGAGAAGTACAGTCAGCTGGAGTGTTTTCTGCATGGATCAGATCAAAGCACTCCAAGGTTGGGCCATGCAGGGTTCTAGGACTAGAGTTCTGCCAAGTGGTGCTTGGGTATATAATCAGGCCTCAGGGGCTTTGCTGGGTGGTGTCTACTCTAGGGAGATTAGATCAACACATCCCAGGGTCCTGGCTATTGTGAATCTCTGCTGGAAGTTTGTATCTCATGAGTCTTCCCTGGATTTTACTTGTAGCAGTAAGAGAACCAATCCTTTAGCCATTTCTGCTATCCACAAACACATCCTTTCCAGACTTCCCATGCTTAGTCCCTGAGTGTATTCACACTTGCCTGTGATTCTCAACCTGCTTCTGCTGGTCATGTATGCCACCAGACTCAACGGGGGAAGCTAGTTGGGCTCCCCTTTGCCTTTTCAACTTGAATCCCCCTAGGTAAAATATTCCGTTTCTGTTTCACTGCTGTTCTGCTAGGTACACCTTAGATCCCACAACAAGTGCTTGCCAGGACAATGTAACCATATGCTCAGATCTCCTAGCTCCTGGAGCAGCAGCTGCAGCATGGCTGCTCCAGCTCTCTGTGGCCTGTTAGGAGACATGGGACACTTGGTGTTCCTCTGTGTTCTTTCCCCCTCTGTACTGAAGTAGTGCTTCTGCAGCTGCAACTAGTGTGACTCCAACCTAGTCTTTCTTCTTTCACTAATGTACCTAATTTTCTGAGTCTCTATAGGAGTTTTAGTGAAATCCATTTTTCACCCACCTCACAGAGGAGCAGTACTTCTGAGGGTTGATTCCCAAGTCACAGAGCAAGCAGGGGTGTAAGCAGGGATGTAGCCTTCTAAAGTCTTTTGTTATTATTGTTATATATCTAGCATAAGTTTGGGAAATGTTTGGTATTATGTACAATACAAATCAGAAAAAAGGAAGGAAATCTTAGAGTTCTTTCCAGTTTAGCAGATAGAATGGAAGTGCATTACTTAGGGAAGCATAGCCTCAAAGAATTTGATAAAATAAAAATCTCTTGTTCTTTTTATGAATTTATTTGGAGAAGAATATTTTCAGTTTGATACTTACATTTTAAAAAATCTCAGATCAACACAATTTCTTTCAATGCATATATTAAAGATATATAAGTTTTGATTTGGTTTAAGAAAAGTGAAAAATTGTGAAGCTATTTCATAATTTTCAGACAGCTATAATAGTTAATAATCATCTCACCCTACTCTTATCTACTTGTATCTTGAAAACTAATAAACTAAAATATTTGTCTGAAGTTACTTGAGCAAGATAAATATAGCTGGCTGATGATACGTAAAATTGAAAAGGGATAATAATAATCTTTGGTATACTGTTTTTCCCTTAATATTACCTTTCTCCATCTTTTTATTATAGCTTTTTCCCCATAGAAACTCCATTATCCAGAATTTCCGTGTAGTTCTCTATCATCCTGAGCTTTTCAACATCACATTTCATTACATTTAATTTGCCCAATTATATCACCTAGGTTTCTGGAGTTCCACATGCCAACTAGTTTATTGGATAGTCTAATAAAACTAATATTCTAATAGTAATATAGGGTTTGGGATCCAAAAGTTATTGAGAGTCAGTGGGCACTTCTATTTATATCTCCAACCTCACTGGCTTTCCATAACACCATTTCAAGACCTTTAGACTTATCTATTAGTTTTTCTTGAGGTTAGAATGTATATCCAGAAAAGGGAAAATGTGAGCCTATTCTGTAAAGGCTTGATTCTTTAACCTGTGTCATCTTATTCTCAGACTCATTAACTTTTCTTCCTATGTAGTGAACCATTCATAATCTTCTCTGGTGGGCTGTCCTATGACAAAGCTTGCAGACGACCAAGTTTAACCATCATGCATGGAAAAGCAATTACAGTACTTGAAATGGATCATCCTATTGTTGAATTCCTAACATTATGTGAAACACCCTATCCAAATGGTAAGTAAGTACAACGAAACTATTAATATTGAAAAAAATCATTTTTAAAGCAAGACGTTCCTAACAAAATTAAGGTTAAATATTTTCAGTTTTGGCAGCAGACATCCACTGTGGTACACTGTGAGCTACAGGTGCTGGAGCAGGTTCTGCAATTGTACCTACTTGACAAACTGGAAGTAAGACAGATGTAGTGCAGCAGTGCGGGCGTTTCAGGTTCTAATATCAGGTAAGTGCTTTAAACTTTGATAAGGATGGTGGAAGCTGAGCTGGGAGGGACTGATAGGGGGCCAGGGTGAAATCACTTGGGGAAACTGAGGTCTCCTAATAGTCTCTCCTAGATCAGCTCCACCCATCCCATCCCAAAATCAATCAAAGTTAAAGCACTTCCCCGATATCAGTGATCTGTAACTATGGTGGTGCTGCATGTGTTTCACATCTGGCTTTGCCTCAGATGCAACTGCAGCACATCTGATTACTATAGGATTGCTGATGTGTGGTTAGTGTTGTATTTATATTTTAAGAATGATTAGTCAGAAGGACCTTCAGAAGGAGAGATGTATGTACATTTTTGTCAACCTGAATGTAAATACCTTTTGTAAACATAGAAACTCTTCTAAACTCATACAAACTGTATAATGGCATCTAATCTTGATAAAATCTTTTAATGATGTCTAAAAGTGAGAAAGATAAAAATGTAAAAAGTAAGTATGAGCTCACTATTGAAAGAACATATGTGTATATATTACTACATTATGAAGAGGTAACAGTTAGGTATGGGAGAAAGACTCTGGACTTGAGGACAGAATATTTGGGTTTGGTTTAGTTATACCACCAACCAGCTATGTGATATTGAGCAAGACGTTTTACATTTTACATTAACTTAAACTATCATTTATAGAAAAAGAATAATAACATTGTCCACATTTGGAAGGTCAAATTAATATACTTTGTAAACTATGAAAATATATATGTTGCATTTCATTATTGAACATATTGATTTATTTTAGATTATTTAGTTTAATATTCAAAAGATGTAATAAATAACAACCGATGTATGTAGCAATTTATGTCCAGAATTACTAGAGGAAACTTACTTGTGTTAATTAATCAACAAATATTTTTTGAATGCTTCTATAGATTCACTACTACAGAGACTTGTTGGGCATATACATAAAACATGAAAATGATATATCAAATTGAATAAAATCTGATCAGATGAGTGAGATAATTATGACAAGCTAAGTTGATGTAAAGTCTTAAGTGCTGAGTTATATGATTGAGAGATTGAGAGTATAAATAATGTATGAATTTATAGGTTAGTTAAATAGTTGATTATTGAAGTATTCATGCAAAGCTTCACAGAAAAGTAGGATTTAGGTAGATCTTATAAAGGATATTGAGTAATCATTTTAGAAATTGCAAGATTTGCTGGGATGAGATCAATTTAGAAAAAACCTGGAAGTGTTTCAGAAGTTTTTTGAAATAGGAACTACAGAGGAATTTTGGGGAAATACTAAGATAAAAGAAAGCATTAATTTTAGTAAGATATGCTCAAAAGGAAAATGGAGGTTTGAAGAGAGACAATGAAATCTTAAACACCAGATTACAATTGAGGAGGATTTTGTAATAATGTTATGTTCAAAATGCTACCTATGGAATGAAATAAGGAAAACCTTCTGAATTTTGTGAAGAACTGGATTAGGGATGGACATGAAAGATGAGGCATAGATAACCACATATCTTAAGAATAGTGGTTTCATGCATAGTAATAGTTTTTGAAAAGAGAGACAGAGTCAGTGGAGTGATTTAGAGGACAGAAAAAGATAGAAAAAAATCTTACCATATTTATTCATGAATCATCATAGCATAAATATTCTTTGGAGTTACATGAATGAGTAACAAAGAAATGTAGGAAGAAAAAACAAGAAGAATAAAAGACCAAAAACTGAATTTGGGAAAATACTTCTGTTAAGAGCTTGAAGATGATGTGCTGATAATAGAATTTGAGAATGTGTGGTTGCAAAGATCAAACACTATATTTCTATTTGTGTACACATTTCTGGACATCAGTAGAGAGATTAGGGTAAGTTCTGAAAATGTATTATACTGCAACCATGCCTCTTAACTTCTAAGCCACATTTATAAATCTTTGTTTTTCATAAAATTGGTAATGAAGATTGAACTTTTCATTTTCCAGGTATTAGAAGAAGTAGTTTAATTTTCTTCAGTGAATTATAAGTATGTATTATTAACTATTTGAATGTGTTTTAACTATTCAGTTAATACCTCAAAATTGCAGTAAAGAAAATCTATGATACACAACAATACATAATACAAAAATTCTCACTGCCTTTCCAGAGGTACTGTTACTATTTCACTCATTTTTTTCCTCCCCAACATAATCTATGCTATGTGTACTCAATTATTTAATTATATATTATTTCCATTTTGTACAAATGACAGCATTCTCAATGCACTGTCCTATATCATACTTTTTCACTCAAAATTTTAATTTAAATTACTTCATAGTAGTAAATACAGAGTTTTAGACTTCTTTGTAGCTACATAGTGATAAATACTTTGCATAAGTTGAAGTTATTAACACTTTCATTATGTTGAGGGCTGGGGTTAAAGACAGAAATAAACCAATCCAATAAAGGAAGTGATATAGTTGTAAGCTGGCACTTACTACGTGCCAGGCTTTGCATTAAGCCTCTTCATGGACATTGTTTTGTTTAATCTTCATAACAGTCTCAGGTAGTTATCATTTTGCCATTTCAGTGGGTAAAGGAAATGAAGGTCAAAGAACTTAACTAATTTATCCAAGACCAAACTTTGGTAAATAGTAGACACAGAATTGAACTCAAATTTGATTCCTAAGAAAATTTTTGTTATTTTTGTTCATTAGTTTTGTTCATCACCATACACAAGGTACTTCTACAAAGGTGAAATCTCTGCTGCCAGTTTCTGTTATTTGTAAAGGAACAACAGTGATACAAAACAAATATAATTGTCTAAGATTAGGATTTATTTATGTCTTAAGTTCATACATGCCAGTTACATATTTTTGTGTAGCTCTTGATTCCTAACTAGTAATGTTCATAAAGAAAGAAGGCAAAGAGAAAACAACTAATCATATGGAACCCCACTGACCTTCAAAATGAAGAACAGAACATATTGAAACAAATGTCAAAAAAACTTAAAACAACTCTATAGACAAGTGATAAAAGAGGAAGTCTCAGCTTGAGAACAGTTTGAGTAGCAATCATTATACAGACACATTCTGTCACATAGATATATACCCAAGTACCAAGCACCAATGACTGCTAGCTCCTTCTTTTGTGTGTGTGTGTGTGTGTGTGTGTGTGTGTGTGTTAGTTTTTCTCTGATATGCATGTGAATTTTAACATAAACCTGAGTAGTCTGGAGGGACTGTGAAGGCTGTGTATTCGAGTATTTAAAATTTCCTTTGAACAAAACTTCTGCCAAGTGATTTTTGAGTTTAGTTCGCAAACTAGCCAGTTAAAAATGCTAACATAGTGAAAATGAGATAGAATATAGAATCAGAAGGCCTGTGTTAAAGTTTCAGCTTGATCTTTTACTGCTTGTGTAACCTTGTGCCAATCTCTTAACTTATTTGAATCTCTTTTCTACATAAAATGGGAAAATAATATCATCTGCTCCAATTACTGAAAATCGAATATCATGAATACAAATGTGTTTATAAATAAACATATTCCTTAAATTGAGAATAACTCTTTTGCTATATAGCTTTCCTTTAATCCTTTATTATGAATGGAAAGCAATGTCTTCCTTTATTCTAAATAAATTAGCACCCATCTTCTTCTAAATGCAGTTAATTTTTATACCATTACCCTTGTTATTTTTTTCATAGCACACATAATTTCCAGAAGTTTTCTTATTTCTTTAGTTGTTCATGGTTTGAAAACATAGCTAGAATGTGTACTATAATCAGTTTTATTCTCTATATATCCTTTGTTCTTAAAATAGTTAATAGAACGTATTGTAAGAAGGAGAAGAGGGAAAATGAAAGGAAGAAGGAGGTAGGAAAGGTTAGGATTTAGAAACTTGAAAGTCTTAGTCTATCCTCATACTCTCTGCTTTTTCTAGGTATGTATTCCTAGGCACATAGGAAATCTATAACTTTTAATTACCTAAACATTTCATACATCAAAATACTAATAATGAAATCCTAAAATATACAGCAAATTTTTTACTGCCCTTCCAGAGGCAACCAAATGTTACTAATTTATCTATTCTCCCCAAATAACCTATCCATGTGTACATATTTAATTATATATTATCTCCTTTTTGTACAAATGACAGCAAACTCTATGTGCTGTCCTATGTCATACTTTAACCCAGTTCTTCTAACTCTAAATTCCATCTCATTTTCATTATACAAGCAGTGTTCATATTAAATCACATTAAAATTAAAGTAAACTTCAGTACAGGGAGAGTATAGGGAGATGAATATGGATCATATCCTGTAAAAGAAGAGTTATTACTTCCTCAGTACATCTCCTTATAGGTATTCAATAAGAGGTAAAATACTAAGGTAACGGAAGAATAAGGTAGAATAAGATAACTTGTAAGATGGAGGAAGCAGTCTCATTCTCTTTCACATAACTCACTACTATTACCACCCAATAATTACTTATATATATATATTTAACTAACTCCATACTATGAAACTCTCACTTTTTCTTGTTCTCCAGGGTAATTTAACATTAAATTTGAGAAAAACAACATATATTTCATTGAAGTGCTCTGTTACTTTGGCTCTTATTTTGATCTTCTCAGATCAGATCATTTAAAAAATAATCATTTGTATAAGGTATAAAAGAAATGCAATTTGGGTGATTTTTTATAAAATATGTAGCATGAAAACTTTTCAATTTTTTATTTTTACTTGTAGAATTTCAAGAACCTTATGCTGTTGTAGTGCTTCTGGAGAAAGATCTCATTGTAGTTGATCTGACACAAAGCAAGTAAGTTGTCTACATATATAGATTAACACCAACCATTTTAAAATTCCATTCGTTACAATTAAAGTGCAGAAGCACATTTTAGACGATTGACTTTAATATTCTTTAGATGGTAAGTTTTCTTTATATGAAAATGTTTTGCAGAAATTACAGAAATGTGATTTGGTTTAATGATCTAAACTAAAGAGATTGGTATCACTAGAAAATTGTCAGACATCTTAAAGGCAGCACCTGATATTTTAACAGAAACATTTGAAGACTCAGCGCACAAAATGTATCACATTTTTGCCATTTTATTAAGCAATATAAATTATTATAAAATCTTACAAATGTTAACAGATGGGCATCAGCTAAGTCTACTGACTAGAGGAAAACTGATTAGAGGAAAATGACATGTGGTAACCAAGATCTTGTAGATGGATAAGATTGGGGTCTTCTTTTATTTTTTATTTTTTCTATTATGTTGTGGGAAATTCAAACAAATATGGCATATTTCTTTTATAGTGGTGCTCTCAACTCCTTTATGTTGACAGTGGACTTAAAATTGATGGACACTGTCTTCAGGCAACACATTTTCATTGTAAATGGTGATAGGCATGAAACTAATTTCCCTCAATGTGCGTTCTAGACCCACTGAATTTTAATCTCTTATATCTCCAGCAAAATTTTGTATATTCTTTCTCCTTTGCCTGGAACAGTCTTGTCTTCCTTTTTATCCTAATTATCATCTTAGGAATCTCAACTCAGATATCACTTCCTCATTAAAAACAAATCTTGGGCATCAAAGTCCCTGTGTTCGGTACTTCATATTGACACAGATACAATGTGGTTGTTTAAACATTGTCTCTCTACTAAACTGTAGGCTTACAATAAAGAGAGATTGTATGCTCACAAGGTGATAGGTTCTCAATAATTCTACTTCCACATAGCTTGTAAATATAAGAGCCAATGCTCTTCTTTATGCTAATTGGTAGCATATATTAGTACCTTGAAGGAGATGTAGAATTTTGATTATAAGATCAATATAGCTGTGAATTTTGTTAGCAGCCCTACTTATCAACATTAATCTTAATTAATATATGTAAGGATTTATGTTTCTTCCTCTAACAAGTTCTAATATGTCTTTTTTTTAAGAGAGAAGGACAGAGAGAGAGAGAGAGAGAGAGAATCAATTTTTATTGAGTTTTTCACATGGCTTTCGTTGCTCTGACACTTAGTTATGTATGTGGGTGCTGGGGTTTGAACCCATGTACTTGTGCATGCCAGGCAAGTACCATAACCGTGGAGCCACCACTCCAGCCCCTCTAACATAAGTCTTATTAAAATGTACTCTTCTGATCTCATTGGTACTCAGTTCTTTTTTGCATGTAATATTTGTTTTGTCCCTCTAATTATCTAATATCCTCCAAGGCCCACTATACTTTAACTTTAGTATTATGTTTCTTCAGTATATGCATATATATTTTCATTTAAAATTTTTCATTATGGCAAAATATGTATAACATGAAAGTTGCCACACATATTACATTTTGTTTGCAAGTTTTTAATCTAACATTTTACCTTTTCAGCACATTTTTTCTTCCTTTTTTCCCCATTTAAAAATGTTTTATTTGTACATTATAATTATATGTAATATTGGGGTTTATTTTGACATAATAATTCATGCATAGAATATAGTTTCTAGAACTTCCTGTTTCCCTCTCTTCCTCCCCTACCCTCTTCCCTACTCTACTGTCTCTCCCCGCAGCGTTCCTGAGCGGGGAGCGGGTGGAACGACCTGGACCTGGGCCGTTCCTTGGGGGCCGAGTCAGGACAGGGCTGGGAACTGGGGGCAAGGGGGGTGAGCGCCGGCGGCCCGGAACGCGGGACCTGCCTTCCTGGCTGGGGGAGAAAAGAACTCAGTCTCACACACGGGTGGCACTTTGAAACTTCTCTCCCGCTTTATTTCTCCCCACATCCGTAGATATAGCGAGAGCAGGCTGCTAAGGGACCAATAGTGAAGTGGCAAAACTAGCTCGTTTCAGCCAGTGAGGGACTATTATGTTGGTGACGTCATCTATCACCGACGGGGGGGGGGGTACAAAGAGAGAGAGAAGGTAGCACTCTGGCTCAGGCGCGTAACTCGCCTTGCTCAGAGCGCACGAAATGTGAAGGGGGAGGAAAGAGAAATATTATGACATCCAATATGGTGATTTTCCTTTTGCACAGAGCCCAACACTCTACTGGTCTTCCTTCTATTTATAGTTTTTTTTTTTAATTAGTGCTTTCATAAATATACATAAAGGTGAAATTCACTGTGGTATGTATATATGTATATATACATATACATCACACACACTATAATTTGGTCATTTTTGTTCCACTCTTTCTCCTTGTTTCTGTCACTCCTCCCTCCCCCTTAATCCCTTTCTGTTCTACTAATATCCCTTCCGTTTTCATGGGATTCCCCCTGACCCTTTTTTTCCTTATTTTGGTCTGGCTTCCACATATAAGAGAAAAATTCAGCCCTTGATTTTCTGAGTGTGGCTTATTTCTGTTAGCATGGTGTTCTTCAGTTCTATCCATTTATCATAAAATAGTACAATTTTATTATTCTTTATGGATGAGTAAAATTCCATCGCCTATTTATGTACCATATTTTCTTTATCCTTTTGTCTATTGATGGGCACTTGGGCTGGTTCCATAAGTTGGCTATCATGAATTGTGCTGTTATAAATATTGATGTACCTGTGTCACTGTATCATGCTAATTTTAGTTCTTTCATAAATACTGAGTAATAGGGATAGCTAGGTCATATGGTGGGTTCATTTCTAGCCTTTTGAATATCTGCTTTCTGGAGTGGCTGCACTAATTTGTAGTCCCTCCAACAATCTTTGAGAATACCTTTCCCCCTACATTCTTGCCAGCATTTCTTATTTGTATTCTTAATAAGTGCTATTTCAAATGGAGTGAGATGAAATCTCAATGTAGTTTTAATTTGCATTTCTGATTGCTGGAGATGTTGAACATCTTTTCATGTATATATATATATATATATATATATATATATATAAATAATTTTAGAGAAAAGGACAGAAGCACAGTGAGAAAGAAGAGAGACAGAATCAATTTTTTTATTGAGTGTTTCACATAACTTTCGTAGCTCTGACACTTAGTTGTGTACGTGGGTACTAGGATTTGAACCTGTGTACTCGCACTTGCTGGGCAAGTGCCATAACTGCTGAGCCACTGCTCCAGCCCCCTCTTTTCATATATTTGTTGGACATTTGTATTTCTTCTTTTGAGAAATGTTTGTTTACTTCTTTTGCCCACTTATCAATTGGGTTATTAATTTTTTGTTTCTGGTGTTTTTTGAGTTCTTTATATAGTCTGGATACTAATCTGTTGAAGGAGCAGCTAGCAAAGATCTTCTCCCGTTGTGGGGGCTCTTGCTTCACCCTTTTAATTGTTTCCTTTGCTGTGTAGGAATTTTTAATTTGATACCATCACACTTATTGATTCTAGTTTTATTTCTTGAGCTTTAAGGGTCTTGTTAAGAAAGTTAGTGCCTGCACCAGTATGTTGGAGTGCTGAACCTATGTTTACTTCTAGAAGTATCAGAGATTCTGATCCAATCCCTAGGTTTATCATCCATTTTGAATTAACATTTGCTTTTTTCAGCACCAGGTGACTTATGTAATATTCTTGTTTCATTTGCTGTTAGTTGAATTTAACATGTCAAAGCTAATGTATATTCTCTTTCCCCTCAAAGTAGAAACCTCTCAGCCCTGTTGAATGTTGAAACAAGTTGTAACTTTGGAGGTAGTCCTTTTCAGATCCCTTTCTTGACATTTAATCTTCAACATGAAAGCAAGAATTAGGGTGTACAAATTCTTCTTCTTGGTTTCTTGTTTTCATATTTTAATTTCCATTTCAAAAACATTGTTTTCACCTTTGCATCTAAAAAGCTACAGTAAAATTTTTTTAGAGACAGTGTGAGAGTGAGAGAGAAAGAATCTATTTTATCTAGTTTTTCTTATGGCTTTCATTGCCCTGACACTTTGTTGTTTACATAGTGGTGGGGTTTGAACTTGCATCCTTGTGCATGCCAGGCAAGTGCCTCAACCACCAAGCCACCGCTCCAGCCCAGCTATAGTAAATTTTTGTTTCTCTCTTAATACCTTGGAAGGAGCCCATCACTGTTATCTTTCTCTATTATCAAATTCTAAGATGGTAGTCTGGCCTTCAAGTTGATTATTCATTTTACTTCTATAACATTTCTTCAATGTTATAAATGTTAATAATTTATCATCTGAAACAATTTCTAATATATGTAGTATAACCTATCTTCCTTTATTAACTATATTTAGCTCCTTTCCATTTAATTTTTCATATACTGTTATATTTATCTGGGATACCATACCTCTGCAGCATTTCAGAGTGATAGAAAATTCTTGTCAACACACTTCCCACCATACATGAAAACATATACCCACATACATATTATATTCTCTGAAGATTGGACTAAATTCCTAATTAAGTTACTAATAATATCATGAGAAAATTATTTTTAAGTCAACCTCCAGTAAATACATTATATTAGAAGTAGTGTGATCACATAGACTCTGAACAGATGATACATAAACTACTACTCATTTCATTGCAGTACAGTGTCTGGTACATGGCTATGAGAAATTTTTATTGTATTCTGTATTCATGTCCTTTTTAAAACTTTACTAGTCTTATTTCATCCATTAAGTCTTTATTCCAGTTCTGTTACTTCAATTATCTTTATTTTTTTATTGAGTTTTTCACATGGCTTTTGTTGCTTTGACACTTGTGTACATGGGTGCTGGGGTTTGAACCCGTGTACTTGCACATGCCAGGCAAGCGCCATAACCACCAAGCCACCTCTCCAGCCCCTTCAGTGATCTTTAAAGCATTCATAAATGCATAAACACCTACCACTATCCATGTATTTTAAGTACTCCTTTAAAAAATTAAAAATTCATCTTTTATAATCTTCCTTTAGAAAGCATCAATACTTACTTGTATTTATATATTTATTTATTTAACTATTTAAGTAAAATGCCTAAATGATATAATTTTTAATAAGTTGAATGAATATGCTGCATATTTTGTTTAATTCATTTCATTCATATTATCAAAGATATATCTCTATGGAATGTTGAATTCAGAGAAGAAAATGAATTTGACTGCATTTCTACTAGCATTAGTATTTTATAGATGACTATTTTTAAAATAATATTCTATTCATGAAATTCTTATTTATGGTATGAGAAAAGTGATTAATGTTTAAAAGTAATGAATGTTCAGAAACATTTTAGGGCTTACTTTATGAAAACTATTTCATGTTTTTTATCTTTGCAAAATGACACTAATATATTTGCTTTATCTATTAGTTTTCCTATCTTTGAAAATCCATATCCCATGGACATTCATGAATCACCAGTTACATGCACAGCATATTTTGCCGATTGCCCTCCAGACTTGATTTTAGTACTGTATTCTGTAGGAGTCAAGCATAAGAAACAAGGATACAGTAATAAGGTAAAAGTAGAAACTACAAACAAATTTTCTTCATATCATTTTGTCATACTTTTTCCTGTTATTTTATTTTTTGACTTTCCATATAAGAAGATTTGAACTAAATTCTGAAATCAGAAGCTAACATTTATCAATGATATAACTTTTGAAATTCAAATTTCCTAAATTTTACATAGTTTTAAGTCTACATGAATATAAATTTCTTATATACTGAGTATATAATTATATGCTAAGATCCTATTGTATTTATTAGGACACTCATATGATATGTACTTTAATGTAATAAAATATATGATGTAATTTTTAATTGTTTTAGAATAATGATTATGCTTTAAGAAATTTGAGTATCAATGATTTAGAAAACATAGTTATCAAAAGTCATGTAATAATTCTAAAATTCCTTTTTTGTTATATGTGCTCTAAGATTCAAATATTTACAGCTGTTGGAAACTATTATGCTTTCTGTTATTTGCCCATGTCTATTAGAATAGACAACTCCAGGGGGCACTACTTACATAATACTCTGTTGAAATGGTACCACAATAATTTGGTAGCACAAGACTATATGATTCATGTAGCAATATTGTACTTGTACAATTAAAAATACTTTGATTTGTTTATATGAATGGTGATAGTGATCAAAATCTATTTTTAAAGGAAATAGAATTGTGCATTTAAAGAAGTGTTTTTTATGGAAGAATTAAAAGATAATTTCACACCTCATACTACAAAGTTTTATAGCAATTTAATGTTAAGAAAGTCTTTAAAAATATTTTCATTCTAAGTCATTCAAACTAAAAAATAAAATATATGTATTCTTCCTGAACAATCTATTTAGGAATGGCCAATTAGTGGAGGAGCCTGGAACCTTGGAGCACAAACATATCCAGAAATTATTATTACTGGGTAAGTAAAATGTTTTGTTGAGTTGTCAATTTTTTAACAAAAAGATTTTGCTGAGTCTTGACCCTTTTTGTACTCTATGCAGACTAACAGTTTTTTAAGTACAAATATAATAGCTTCAATTGAAGGATTTTAATCTTAATGGAAGAGAGAATAAAACTACTGGAAATAGAATCATAACAAAAAGAACGAAGTATAGATTATTATCAGCAGAAGAAAGTCAAAGGATGTTTATCATGAGAGATTAGTGACGGAATATTTCCTGTTGAAATTATAGAATATTTAAATTAGAAACGGCCTTACCCACATCTATTAATTCCTGCCACAACCAGGAATCACTTCTTTATATCCACCATTAAAGTTCATTCAGCTTTTACACTGTTTTTAGGATTGTAAATTCATACAACCAGTATGGTAAGTAGTATGAAGTTTCCTCCAAAGACTAGGAATGGAACCACCCTATGACCCAGCTATACCACTCTCAGTTTTTATCATATCATAAAGAATTAAAGTTATCACACTGTAGTAATACATGCATACCCGTATTTTAGCAGCATAATTCATACTAGCCAAATTATGGGACTAGCCATTCATCCATGGATGAATGGATAAAGAAAATGATATATATACATTATATATATTACATTATTATATATGATATATAATATACATGTATAAAAGACAGTTTTATTTATCCATGAAGAAGAATAAAATTATGTAATTTGTAGGAAAATGGGACTTGAGGTCATTATGTTAAATGAAATAAGCTAAACAGAAAGTTAAGGGTTGTATGTTTTCTCTTATATGTGGAGGGTAGAGCAGGTAAAGGAAAAGAAAGATGGGTGTGATCTCATGAAAATCAAAGGATGACCCGTGGAGTAGAGGAAAAGACCCAGAGAGAGGGAGGAGGGTAAGGGCAAGAGAAATGCTAGAGTATTTTATAGACAAAATTATATTGTTATAGCTGTGCATTTATTAATATGTAACAAGGAATCTACTATAATGTTCCAAAACTTTGAAAAAAATAGAGCATACTTCAAAACAGTATCACAAATATTATTGCTTTATATATTAATTTCATGTTGTATTATTAGGAATGAAAAGCGAGATATAGCTAAAGATATACATGAAATCTAAATCATAATAAATAGTTCTATTAATGGAAGACAAAGTAAATGTAATTTTTCCCACTAATTATAACTAAAATCTCTGGATGTTATATAAGACAAGCATAAGATAACTAGCAAACATTGAGAGAAATCAACCTGGCAAGGCTATCCAAGTCCCCAAAACTAGTGTAGTACTAAGTTCCTTAAGTCTTCTTTTCCATAATTAGATCTAAAGAAGCTGATGATGTGGAACTGTGCATGTGTATAGACATAAAAACAAATACACAAAAGCTACCACTCTTTAACCAAAGGATATGGAAAGGGGCACACTATCAAAATACAAAAATTTTACAAAATAATTTGTCTAGCTAAGTTAAGCGATACATAAGCATACATATATGCACAAATCCACCCCATTCTACTTCAGCAAAGGCCATTTGGGAAACCTAGGCATTCACTTTCATCCAATTGTAATGAAATGCTCCAACTTCCCCAGATTTTCAGAGAAGGCAGATTAGGGAGTTGGGACTTTGAGCTCCACTAGGCAAAAACTCTCCTTTGTAATATTAATGGAGACCATGTGGGAGCCTGAATTCCCATCACTGTCCAGAAATAATGAGGAGCCACTCTTCACCACCCTTTGTGTCAGTTAAGTCAGGTGAGAGAAGAATGATGGCAGGGCTGAAAAATTATTCAATAAAATAATGGCTGGAAACTTAACAAATTTAACAAATGACATGAATCTACAGATTAAAAAAACTAAACCCCAAGAAATCAACATCAAGATATACCATAATCTAATTTCTGAATACTATATACAAAGAAAAAGTTTTGAAAACCATAAGAGAGAAATAACTTTATGGCAGCAGATTTCTCATCAGAAAGCCTGGAGGCCACAAGGAAACATCAATATGTTTTAGGTGCTAAAGAAAAAAAAATACTCAAAGTCCTAAGCCAGGTGCAGTGGTGCATGTTTGTAGTACAACACTCAGTAGTCTGAGGTGGAATAATTACCTCAATCAGTGAGTTCAAGACCCACCTAGGCAACACAGCATGACTGTCTCAAAACAAAGAAAGAAATTAGAATCTTATACCCAGTGAAAATATCTGTCAAGAATTCAGAAATTGAGACATTCTCAAATGAAGGAAACTAAGAGAATTTATCAACAGCAAGCCTATCTTTAGAAAAATGACTACAGAAAATTGTCCGCACAGAAACCAAATGAAAAAAAAAAAAAGGAACCTTGGAGTTCTTTCTTTCAAGAAAAAAGAAAGAGCACAGTAAATAAAAGTAAGAATAAATATAGTAAGCTTTCTTGCTCTTGAGCTTTTAAAAGAATATCTGATGGTAAAAATATAGATTGTAGTAACATTGTAGAACATGTGGTTCTAAATGTGTACAGGAAATATTTAGCCTGATTATAAATTGGAAATGGTGTAATAGAAGAGCTTTTATATTTCCCTTGAGCTGGTAATAAGGTCATCATTGTAGACTATGAGAATTTTTTTTTTTTTAAAAAAAGAGGACAGTGAGACAGAGAGAGAAAGAGAGATGGAATAAATTTTTATTGAATTTTTCAAATGGCTTTCCTGTTGCTCTGACACTTAGTTGTGTATGTGGGTGCTGGGGTTTGAACCCACGTACTCGCGAATGCTGGGCAAATGCCATAACTGCTGAACCACCGCTCCAGCCCCAACTATGAGAAATTGAAAACATAAAATGTAATATCAAAATTGACCACTAACAACTGGCTGAGGTGGCACATGCTATAATTTCAGTGGCTTGGGAGGCTGAGGCAGGAGGATCACAAGTTCAAAGCCAGCCTCAGCAACTTAGCAAGGCACTATCTCAAAATAAAAAGTAAAAGGGTTGGGGATATGGCTCAGTGGTTCAGCTTCCCTGGTACCAAAAAAATAAAAAAAAAAACACTAAAAAGTTAGACAAAGAGATAAAGTCAAAAACATTACTGGCACATCAAGATGAATGTGGTGAAATAATTGATAGGAAAGCAGGAAAAACAGAAAAGAAAAAAATTAGCAGACTTAAGTCTGAACATATCACTATTTAAATTAAAATAAGATCATCTAAATACATCTTTACAGTAGACAGACAAAATAGATTAAAAATCATGACCCAACTGTATACTGTCTATATTATAGTTACTTCAAATATAGCAATATAGGCAGATTGAGAAAAAGATTATAAGAAAGAATCAATGAAGAATAATGTCAGTCAAGTGGTAGAACATGAAATTCCAGAACTCATTCACCATAGAGTCAATAGCTTTATAACAGTGTACAGTCCAACATGACAGCAGGGAGGGGACAAAACGGGGGAGAGGGAAGATCTTGGACTAGGATCGGCCTTAAATTACTTTGTCAATATCCATGTATGCATGATTGTGTAACAATGATTCCCTCCAATATGTAAGACAATGTCAAACAAAAAAAAAAAGAGAAGTTCTATGGAACTTATTAGAGACATTCAAGTGGGTTAATAGATGTATTATGGGAATTTAAGGAGATGATGGAGTAGAGGAAGGCTGCATTTCAAGTTGCTCCATAGCTTGGGATTCAAACAGTGGGAGTACTGCTTCTCAGTGTTGTGGATGAAAGAGGAATTTCACTAAAATTCAATATTGGAAAATTCACAGTGTCTTGGAGATGTGGGAATTTTGGTGTAATAAGCAAAGAAGAAAGAAAACATTTGGGCTAGGCCAGAAACAATGCCAGCAGTGGCAGCATTAGTGGTGCTGGTTTACTACAGAGAGAGAGAGAACCCAGAGAAACGCACATTTGGTACAGAGAAACCTGAGGTCGGAAAACCAGCCTGAACTTAGCTGATCAGAGGTCAAACTGTATACTGGTGTTTGAAAAGTACTCTGCTTCTCAACTGGCTGTGGAAAACTGAGACAGGAGTCATCTTTAAGCAGCCACACTGCAGCTAATGCTGTGGAGCTAGGAGATCATAGCAAACACTGCCACACTGTCCTAGCAAATGCCTACCAGGTAGCCTAAGGAGTACCTAGGAGAATGTAAGTAAAACAGGCACAGAGAAGATTGCACCCAGGGGGATTCAAGTCAGAAGAGTGATGGGGAGACCAACTTGCTTCTTCTTTGAATCTGGTGATTCACATGACTAGCTGAAGCAGGCCAAGAATCTGAAGAGGCAGGTGTGATTACACAGGGACTAAACCTGGGAAGACTGTGCTTGTGGGCAGCAGAGTATGTTGAAGATTGTGTCCTGCCCCGTAAGTAGAATTCCTAGGGGACTTCTGAGATCTGTACTCCCATTAGAGTTTGGCAAATGCCATGCCCTAGGGTATGTGGATCTAATATCTCCAAAGCAGACACCACCCAACAAAGCCCCTGAGGCCTGAATAGACATAAGCCACCTGTTGGAATTCTCCTCATGGAACCCTGTAGAATCTTTACCCTGGGAGTGTACCAGTTTGCACTCCAACTGACAGTACTTCCAAATCTATTTCACCTCATACTGGTGAGGAGCTAAGACTTATTTCAAAAAGTTTCAGTCTTAGACCATCCAACTGGCAGCTCAGAGAACAAAACAAAAACAGAAAATTGTTAACTACCCTCAGCCCATATTCCCTGCTTTGTTCCTCCTCTCTCTTTCTCTCTCTCCCTCCCTTCCTCTTCATAGATCAAGAATAATGCAAAGAAAGACAGTTGGGCATAGGCAGTTACCATCCATTCTGGTCAACTATTATGACCACCAGGGTGGAGAAAGTTCATTTTTCATCAAGAATCTTTTTTCTTTTGTGTGAATTTCTGTGACTTCTTGCTGTGCTGATTGGTTCAGGTATATGGATGTATGTGTGTGTATATATACACATTTTTCCCTTTGCCCTTTTTTAAATGTAGTTATTTTTCCTTGCCTTGTCTTGTCTTTTGAGGGTTATTTTTTTTTGTTTTTATATTTTGGTTTTGTTTTGTATTGTCTTCATTTCTCTTTCTCTTCTCATGCTAATGGCCAAATTCTATTGTTCTCTCTTCCTTTCTTCTTTTACTTTGCTTCTGCTATTTTTTCTCCTCCTTCCTTGTGACCATCACATGCCACATTTTTTCTGCATTATCTGTTCAGTTTTTGAAATTGTAAACTCATTTCTGCCTTCCTGTAACATGTTTTTCCTCCTAAATAACTGTTTTTCCCCATCTTTTAGAGGTAATTGACTTATATGACTCCTCCTCCAACCATTAATGCAGATGCAATCATTACTGCTGTGGACGACATAGTTGACATCTTCTATTTGCTTTAAAGCCAGATCTACTTCATGGTTATTTTCACTGTTGATAATTGCTGAACCCATCATTCCTGTATTTTGTGGCATAATATTGTAGATGTCATAGAAGGAACTGGGTATTTACCCAAACAATGCATTATGTATTGTTTGCAATGGTTGTCACTATTATTTAACCTTATTCTGGGAGGTCCTGGGAACCTAAAGGAACACTACAAGTTCACCTGGTAGAGACTGCTGCTGAACTAAGCTCAACAAAAAGACAGTACACCTTATCCATGTGCAAATTAATGACACTCAATCTTTAGCTACACCTTAATACAAAGAATAGAAGAGGCAAAAACCCAAACTAATTATTACATTAATTAATTAATTCCTACCCTATTCAAGTTATTGTGACTATTAATATAGATAACTACATGGTAGACACCCTAAGTTGAATTCCTGATCAAAATTGTGGTTTTTTATTGTTGATATTGTTGTTAAATGTTGACTCCGCCATTCTTTTATAGGTGGCAATTAGTATTGTAAAAGTAGGTGCTGAACATTTATGTTAAAGCTGTAACCTGTTGCCAACATTAATGTCACTCCTGGCTCCCTGCTCCCTCTTAAGAGGGGCTGGAAAGAGATTGGGACACCTCAAAATCAAAGAGAGATTCTGCAGCTGAGAAATACATTTAAACCAGGCAACAATAACTCTCACCGTATAAAATGTCTAACCCTACCTAAGCCCTGACATCACTTCAACTCAAAGAATTGAGACAAAAGCCCAAATCAACAAGGATCCAAGGAGAAACAGAGAGGGACCTCGGGTCCCACCTTTGACATCTACTCATATATAAAAAACAGGAGTCTGAACAGTGCATTCTCTATTCACTTATTGAAATTGTAAACTCATTTCTATACACAAAAGGTAGTCACACACAAAAGGACAAACATAAAAAAGAGAAAGAAATATCCATCTGAATTGTTGCACAAGTCCAAGACCTCTAAAAACATGAGGAAAATCCCCACACAGAAGATCATATTGATATTGATGCGACTGAAACATCAGAGAAAGATTATAAAAACTGATTGTTAAAGTGTTCAGCAAACTAAAATATCTAAAGAAGGAACTTAGAAAGCAAATATAAGAGATGAATGATGACTTCAGTAAAGAAATCAAAACAGTTAAAAGAAACCAATTAGAACAACTAAGCTAGAAAGACCCAATCATTCAAATTAAAAATTCACATAAAAGCATCATTAACACATTGGATTGTGTAGAAAATATAACTTTAGTCCTTGATGACAGAACTTCAGGCAGTAAAAGACAGGGTTTATAAACTTGAGTATATAGAATGCAATAAAGAAAAAAAAGGTGGAACATGATCAGAACAAGAACTCTAGGACAACATTAAAAGACAAACCTGAGAAGCATTGAGATAGAAGAGAACATGGAGATACAAGTTAAAGGCATTAAGAAAATTTTCAATGCAATAGTAATAGAAAACTTTCCCTATATGAGAAATGAGATAGATATCCACATGCAGGAGGCTTACAGGATCCCAAATAGACCTATTCAAATAAGAAGTTCTCCAAGACATATCATGACCAAAATGCCTGAGACAGAAATAAAGGAAGGAGCCAGGCATGGTGGTGCACACTGGTAATCCCAGTGGCTATATAGGCTGAGGCAGGAGGATCACAAGTTCAAAGCCACCCTCAGCAACATAGTGGGTCCCTAAGTAACTTAACAAGACCCTGTCTCAAAATAAAAAGGACTGGATATGTGGCTCAGTGGTAAATTTCCTCTGGGTACAATCCCTGATACAAAAAATATGTAATGTATATATACAGTTTTTTATTAAAAGGAAAGAATATTAAAAGCTGAAAGAGTGAAACATTAGGTTACATTTAGAGGCAAATCAATAAGGCTTATTTATAACTTAAGAACTCAGACTCTAAAACAAAGGAGGGCCTGTAATGAGATATTCTAAGTTCTAAAAGAAAACAATTGCCAACCAAGGTTACTATACCCAGCAAAGCTCATTTTCAAATTCAAGGGGGAAATAAAAACTTCCCCTGACAAGAATAAACTGAAAGAATTCATGAGCACCAAGCCAGCACTAAAAAGAATAATTATAAATTGTACACAGAGGAAATAAAAAGCAAATCACAAAGCTCTAAAACAAAGGAAGATCTATAGAAGAGTAATCCACCAAATAAGAACCAAGACTATCAAATATAGGAAAGAATCAAAATGACAAGAAACTACAAACACATCCATACCAACACTGCATATTAATGGTCTCAACTGCCCAATTAAAAGACATAGACTAGCAAAATGTATCAAAATACAAGATCCAACACTATGCTCTTTGCAATGGACTCATCTTGTTGACAGACACCTGTAGGCTGAAGATAAAAGGTTGGTAATAAATGTTCCACACATACAGAGCCTGAAATCAAGCAAGAGTAGTTATTCTCCTTTCTGACAAAGCAAATTTCAAGCAAAAATTAATCAGAAGACACAGAAAGCCACTACATTCTGGCAAATGAAACAATCCAACAAGAAGGTGTAATGATAGTAAATTATTATGTCCCAAATGTCAGCACATCCTGTTACCTTAAGAAAATTTCGTTATGTTAAATCCCAGGAAGTGTCCAACACAATAATATTTGGTGATTTTGACATACCTTTATCACCAACAGAAAGGTCATCAAAAAATAAAAACAATAATGGTATCTCCAACCTAAATAGTAGCACAATCAAATGTACCTAACTGACATCTGCAGAATATTTCACCCCAAACAGGTGAATTTACCTTCTTGTCAGCAGCACGTGGAACATTTCCTAAGTAGATCATATTCTAGGTCACACAGAAAATCTTAGCAAATACAAAAAAAATGGATGTAATGCATCCTATCAGATCATAAAGAAATGAAGCAAGAAACAAGAATAATAAAAATAATAGAATCCACATAAAAATATGGAGAATGAACAATACTCACTTAAATGAAGAATGGATCAAAAAATAAATGAAAGTAGAAATCAAGAAATCCTTTGAAATGAGTGAGAATAGAGATGCAACATCTCAAAATCTCTGGGATAAAAGAAAAGCAGCTGGATCTAGACCCTGGCCATTGAGAAAGGTGGTCTATTATCATGTGTTAAATACAGATAAGATGTAATGTTATACAACCTAATACTTCTTTAGAGATGTTGTGGGAAGGGGAAGGGAGGGATAAGAGTAGGTAATTGGGGGGGCTCTCCTAGTGGTCAATCTGATATCCAGAATCTATTCACATTTTATATTGTTTTATTAAAAACTTGTATGGTTGTTCAATAATAAATTTCTCTATTAAAAAATGTTAAAACAGGCTGGAGCGGTGGCTCAGTGGTTTCAGCGCTTGCCTGGCAAGCATGAGGACCCGGGTTCAAACCCCAGCACCACGTACACAACTAAGTGTTGGAGCAACTAAATAAATAAAGTTGTTTTTAAAAAATGCCAAAAAAAAGAAAAGCAATTCTAAGAAGAAAATTTATAGCACTGAGTGTCTATATTTAAAAAATAGATCCCAATAAATAAGCTTATGCTCTACCTCAGTGCCTTAGAAAAAGAACCAACTAATTCAAAACAAGTAGAAGACGGGAAATAATTAAGAGCCCAAATCAATGAAATTGAAAATAAGAAAACAATACACAGGATCAATGAAGATATGATTCATTGAAAAGATAAATAAGATTGGTAAAACCTGAGCCAAACTAACCAAAACAACATGAAGACTCAAATCACTAAGATTAGAGATGAAAAAGGAGATATCACCACACAACCTTTTGAAATCCAGAGGATTATCAGAAGCTATGTTAAAAATATATACTCCAAGAAACTGGAAAATCTAGAAGACATTGACAAATTTCTAGACACATATGCTCTGCCAAAATTGAATCAAGAAGATAGGAAAAACTAAGCAGACCAAGTTCAAGTAATAATATTGAAACAGCAATTTAAAATCATCCAAAAATTTAAAAGTCCAGGACCAGATAGATTCTCAGCTGAGTTCTGCAAGACCTTTAAAGAAGAACTAACACCATTCTTTCTCAAATTATTACATGAAATTGAAATGGAGGAAACACTTCCAAATAGTTCTATGAAGTCAGTATACCCCTGATACCAAAATCAAAGAGAAGCACATTAAGGAAAGAAAACAACAAACCAATATTTCTGATTAAAATACATACAAAAATCCTTAAAACATTATCAAACTGCATTCAGAAACAAATAAAAAACATAATATACCATGGTAACTGGGTTTCCTTCTAGCAACACAAGGTTGGTTCAACATACACAAATCAATAAATGTAGTTCACCACATAAATAGAATTAAGGACAAGAATCACATGATCATCTCAATAGAAGCCAGAATGTCCTGTGATAAAATCTAGCACCCATTCATGTTAAAAATGCTGGAGAAGCTAGGGATTCAAGGAATTTACCTCTGCATCACATAGGCCATTTACGGCAAACCCCAAAACAATATCAACTGAGTGGAGAAAAACCAAACCCATTTCCTCTAAAATCAGAAAAAAGACAAGACTGTCCATTCTCACCTCTCCTATTCAGTATCATTTTCAAAACATTAGCCAGAGCAATCAGATAAGAAAAGTAAATCAAAGGAATACAAATAAAAAAAGAAGTCAATCTGTCTCATTTGGCTGATGACATGATCTTATATCTGTAAAAACTGAAAAATTTCTAGAGCTTACAAAGGAATTCAGCAATGTAGCAGGATGCAAGATCAACACCCATAAGTCAGTAGCTTTATTGTACTCCAACAATGTGTCTTCAGCTAAGGAAGAAGTGAGGACAACCATTACATTCACAGTAATCTTAACACACACACACACACACACACACACAAACACATACCTTGGGATTTGATCTAACCAAGGAGGTAAAAGAGCTATACAATGAAAACTACAGAATACTAAAGAAAGAATTTGAAGACTTTAGAAGATAGAAAGACATGCCAGTTTCTTGGATAGGCAGAAGTGATATTGTCAAAATGACCATAAAACAAAATCAAGATACAAATTTGATGCACTCCCCATTAAAATGCCAATGACATGCTTCACAGTATCATAAAAATAAGTTTTAAATTCATTTGGAAGAATAAGAGACCCAGAATAGGCAAAGCAATACTAAACAACAAAGTGAAGCTGGAGACATCACAATGCCTGATCTGAAATTACGATACAAACCTGTTATTTCAGTCAGCTTTTCACTGCTGTGAATAAATGATACAAAAAGTACAATTCTAGGAGGAAAAGTTTATTTACAAACTCACAGTTTTAGAGGTCTTAGTCCGTGGAAGGCTGGCTCCATTCCTCAGGGCTCGAGGCTGAACATCATGATGGTAGGCATGGCTCCAGAGAGAAGTGAACTCAAGGTGTCACATCAGGAAGCAGACTAGAGAAACTTCACACCAGATATAGACTATACACCCCAAAGGCACACCCCCAATGATCAACCTCTTCCAGCCACATCCTATCAGCCTATAGTTGCCAGTTAACACTATAAGGAGATTAACTTACTGATTAGGTTAAGGCTTTTATAACCCAGTCATTTCACCTCAGCCTTCCTGAATTGTCACATTTGAGCTTTTGGGGGACACCTCACATTCAAACCATAACACCTGTTTTTAGAAAAACAGCATGACATTGATATCAAAATAGACATGAATTCCAGTGGAACAGAATAGAGGACACAGAGACAAATCCACATACCTACAGCTATCTGATAATTGACAAAGGTAACAAAAATATATTTTGGAGGAAAAGCAGACTTTTTAACAAATGGTGTTAGGAAACTGTATAGTTACATGTAGAAAAATGAAACTAGACCCCTCTCACCCTGCAAAAAACTCAAACCAAAATAGATCAAAGAATTAGGAATTAGACCAGAAACCTTGCAACTTCTAGAAGAAACCATAGAGTCAATAATCTATTAAAGGTGCTGACACCAACTCCTTTAGCAAGACCTCCAAAGCATAAGAAATAAAACTAACAATAAGTGGGATACCATCAAACTAAAAAGCTTCTGCACAGTAAAATAAGTGATTAAGGCTATGAAGAGAGAGGCTACAGAATGGGAGAAAATCTTGGCCAGCTGCTCCTCCAATAGGGGATTCATATCTAGAAAATATAAAGAACATAAAAAATAATGCCAAAAGAAAACCATAAATCAATAATTGGGCAAAAAAATCTAAACAGAAACTTCTCAAGAGAAATACATATTCCAACAAACATCTCTAGCAATCAGGGAAATGCAAACAAAACTACACTAAGATTTCACCTGACTCCAGTCAGAATGACAAAAATGAAGAATACGGACAATAAATGCTGATGAGGTTGTTGGGAAAAGGTATACAGGTACATTTTTGTGGGACTACAGACTAGTACAATCACTTGGGAAAGCAGTATGGAGATTTTTCAAACAGCTAGGGATGGAACCACCATATGATTCAGCTATCTCACTCCTTGATATTTACCCAGAAGTGCTAGAATAAGCATATTACAGAGATACAGCTACATCAATGTTCAGCTCAAGTGTCCCTCAGTGGATGCATGGATTAAGATATTGTGGTACACACACACAATGGAATTATATTCAGTTAGAAGAATAAAATGGCATTTTCCAGTAAATGGATAGAAATAGAGAATATCATGCGAAGTGAAATAAACCAAGCTCAGAAACTCAAGTTAAAATGTTTTCTTTCATATGTGGAAGCTAGAATAAAATAAAGGAAAAAGGATGGAAGGATAGGATGTCATAAAGATAAGCTGAAAATTGGTAAAGTCAAAGTTCTAGAGGCAAAGCAGAAGGATGGGAAAGGGATGCAATGCAGAATGAATTCTTTTTAAAAAATCGTGTTATGTGCATGTATATACCAAAAGGAATTTCACCTTTATGTATAAGTAAGAAGAACTAACCAAAATCTAGCAACATAGAAGAAGAGTAGGAGAGGACAGGGAGAAAGGGAGGGATAAAATGGAGGAAAAAGGACTTCATGAACTGAAATAAAATTCCATTTATATATAAGTTCGTTAGGAAAAACTCAACTACTATGAATAACTATAAAGGTCTATTTTAATAAAATGAAAAGAAAGAATAAGGCAGATAAAAAATTGCTGAAATTTCTCAAATTTGAGTAAGGAAATGGACATGCAGATTCAAGAAACTCAAAGAATGCCACCTAAAATGATAGCAAAATACACATACTGAGGCATTGTAATCACAGTATCAAAAGTCAAAAGGCAGAATCTTGAAAGCAGAAAGAAGAAAACTTCTTGCTAAGTACCAGTATTTATACATACCACATGCCTTTAAGATTATCAGCAGATTATTTTTCTCCAGAGACATTGGAGGCTAGAAGGAAAAGAAGCTGTCCACAAACAACAGTACATCTGGTATAACTGTTATTCAATAATGAAGGAGAAATGAAGACCTTCCCAGATAAAAGCTGAAGAGAGTTTATTACCATTAGACGAGCCTTAAAGAATGGCTAAAAAAGAGTTCTTCAAGCTGAAACAAAAGCATGCTTTACAATGATGCCAAAATATGCAAAATTTAAGATTTTCTGATAAAAGCAAATTTATAGGCAAAATATGGAATGCTATAATACTGTAATAGTGGTGTACAAATTACTTTTAATTCAGATATATAATTTATAAGAGCACAAAATAACTATAAACCTATTTTAATGGTAAAATATAAAAAGATGTTATTTGTGACTTCAATAACAAAGTTGAGAGAGATGTAAGGGTTAGAATTTTTGTATGTAATTGAAGTTCTTGCCAATTTAAATAAATTGGTATAACTAAAAGATGGTTTATGTAATCTCAGTGGTAACTACAAGAAAATATCCATAGAAGATGTACCAAAGGAAATGAGAAAGGAATCAAAGTATGTCACTACAAAAATTAATGAAACACAAAGTAAGTCAGCAAGAGTACAGGATCAAAAAATTCAAGACATACAGAAAACAATAAAATGGCATTAGTAAGTCCTTCCACATCAGTATTAAGTGAACTGTATTAAACACCTCAATTAAAAGGAATATAGTGACTGAATTTGGTAAAAAACAAAACAACAACAAAAAAAACCCAAGGTCCAATGATATACTGCCTACTGCCTCCAGAAATTTACTTTAGGTTTAAAGGCATATTGAGACTAAAAGTGAAGGAATAGAAAAAGATTTCATGTATATATTTACCCAAGGAGAACAAGGGTAGCCACACTTATATCAAACTTTAAGCAAAAAACTCACAAGGGACAAAGAAACATATCACATGATAGTAAGGTAAGATGTAAAAAGTATAAATATACATGGATATAACAGTAGAACACCAATATATATGAAGCAAACATTGACAATACTGAAGAAACAAATACACAATTACACAATAGTAGAAGATATCACTCCTATCCTTCCAATAATGGATAGATCATCCATACAAAAGATCAGTAACAAAACAACTTAAAAAACAGTGTAGATCAAGTAGACCTTGAAGACATGCAAAACTCCTCACTCAGCAGGAGGATCATATATAGTCTACTTTAGCACACACACAAATTTCTCCAGGATAGTTTGCAAAACAAGTCTTAATAAATTTAAGAAGATTAAAATCAAAGCAGTTATATTTTCTGATCAAAATGAAATAAAACTAGAAATGAACAGCAAAAGGAAAATGGGAAAAATGAACAAATCTGTGAAAATCAAGCAAGATATTATACAACAATTGATGACTCCAAGGAGAAAAACCACAAGGATAATTAGAAAGTATTTGGAGGCAAATGGAAATGAAAATACCACAGATGAGAATTTATGCAGCACAACAGATGCACTTCTAAGAGGAACATTGTGGTGGAAAATGCCTACATTACATACTCATGCTCTTATATCACTGTATATTCTATTGCCTTGTTTATCTGAAATGTACAGGGGAAGGGAGAAAGGGACAGAAAGGGGAAATATTGGGGATTGCATTAGGACAAGTATACTCCATGCTTTTATAATTATGGTCATTGTATATTTTAACATCATATATATCTAAAAAGAACCAACGAAAATGAAAAAAAAATGTGAACTATATACAGTGTGTCACCACTGGAGGAAACTGGTGAAAGGTGTATGTGTTCTCTCTCTACTATTTTTACAACTGTATGTGAATCTACAATTACCTTAAAACAAAGTTATTTTAAAAACTAAAAAAAGAATGATCTCAAATAAACAACTGTATACTACATGAGATTAGTAAAAGAATAAACTAAATCCAAAATTAGTTGAAAGAAGGACATAGTGAAAATTATAGCATACAGAGAATAGAAAATCAACAAGAAAAATAAAAACAATAAACCTAAGAGTAGATTATTTGAAAGGTCAGCAAAATTGATAAACCCATAGCTAGGCTAAGATTAAAAAAAATAATCTAATAATAAAAATTAAGAGTGAAAGGGGAAATATTACAACTGATGCTACAGAATCGGAAAGGTTTATAAGAAACTACAGTGAACAATTGCAAATCAACAACTCTGGAAAGCAGTATGAAGATTCCTCAAAAAAAAAAAAAATCAGAGATGGAACCACCATATGATCCACCTATTTTTCCAAAAGATCCAGACTTGGCATACTTCTTCTACATAGCCACATCAATGGAATCAGCCTAGATTCCCATCATTAGATAAACAGATTAAGAAATTGTGGGGAGAGAGAGAGAGGAGAGAGAGTTCTACTCAGCTATTAAAAAGTGTGGAATTATGGCCTTTGATAGTAAATGAATGAAAATGGAGAATATCATGGTAAGTAAGATTAGCCAAGCTCAGAAACTCAAAGTCAAATGTTTTCTCTTATATGTGGAAGCTAGAATCAAATGAAGGCAAGGGGTAGTGTCCAGTCCCGGCCGGCAGGGACTGGACAAAGCATTCAACTAGACCCATTTGCTCTTAAGTTCTTCAAGCACTTTATTTCTCCCTTTACCGCGGCTAAAGGCCTCCAGGCGCTTCCCACCTCCCTCTCTTAGAGTCTAGGCCCTTAAGGCATTACATTTAGAGTCAAGGCTATTCACATTCAGAGTCCTTGTTTCTATTGCCATACCAGAGTCCTTATTTCTGCAGCCCAGGCTCTTACTGTCTGCATCTTCTACTGTTGCTGAACTCTCTACCATCTCTGCTGCTGCTGCCTCTCTGACTCTCTCAAGCAGCAGGTGGTGGTCTCTCAGGCAGCTTGCGGTCGTCTCTCTGCTTTCCTCCTGACTGCTGCTTGATTCTTCCATGCTGCTTCTTCTCTGACTGCTTCAGGACAGGGCTGCTTCCTTGCTCGCTTGCTGCTTGCTTCTGGACAGGGCTGCTTCTTCTACCTGACCAGTCGCTACTCTATTTATCCATTACAACAGCCAATAGGGGTACAATGCAAACACTTTTATCCAATTGTACAAATGAGTGACCAAATAGCTTAGTCATGTGGTCAGGCATTACGTCACTAAGGAAGATACAAGCCAGCTGTGTCAGAGTTGTTTACCACCAATTCTTTTACAAGCCAGCTGGACCTCATGTTGGGGGATCCCCAACATCTCCTCCTTTTTTTATTTTTATTGAGCAGAGGATGACAAACAGGTGACTGTGTCTGCCTTAGGTTTTTCCATTCACACCTCCCCTTTCTTACCCATCATTGGAATAAGGCGCAGCGTAAGGCACCCTTCCTGTCTTAGGTTGATAAGGGGGTTGAAAGGATTTTCCCGTCACTGACTACCAGCCCCTTGAGCTTGCATAGCTGGCTCATGATCATCAACTCTGAGGGCAGCATAAGCTTGCTTGATCCCTTCCATGCCTTTTTACCACAAGACCAATCACAAAGCACATGATAATGACACTGGCCACTCTCCCCTAGGACTTAGCCAAATTGCTCAGGTAGCCAAAACTCAGTCCAGGCAGGTTATGCATATAGACGCAATGTCCACCAAAATGTCCATTTGTTAGATGCAATGTCCACCAAAATATCCATTTGTTTTTGCAGTAGATAAACTCGTTGGTTAGGTCGATAGTCCAATGTGCAGGTGTTGTTCCTAATTTGTGAAAGCCTTTGCAGCTGAGCTGGACAAGTTGTTCAAGATCTGCCATCAGCACAGTCACCGCCAGGGCTGTAGCAGCTGCAGCTAAGGTGTCAAAGTCTCTCTAATTACGCTGAAGCGGGACCGGAAGGTTTTCTTTTTTCTCTCTAGAAAGCTACCAAAGGCTCTGAAAAACAACTTAAAAACTTCTATGTAAAATAGCAACCTTTCTTGAAAGACCTATACAAACAGCAACAGGATGACTCTGGGACCGCTAGCCCTTCCTCTAGAAACCAAGGGCAACATTCCTCCATCATCTTAAGGAACGCCCGGGCCATGGCCATTTTTAAAGGCATACCATTTCTTTTCAATAGTTCCATAAGCGGTTGTTCCATTCTCGTTCGTGACATTTCCAAGCCCATGGTGAATTCTAATCCCTAACAAAATTGCAACTACAACAATACTACAAAACCCACACCAACAATAAGCATACAAAGACACACAGAACTAATTCTTCAACAAAACATAGGACGTCCTTCCCTGGCTCAAAGCCAGTACTTCCTCTCCTTACAGGAGATCCTTACCTCGAGGTTACCCCGGCTCTAGGCCAGTCCTTCTCCGGCTCTAGGCCAGTCTTTCCCCCGGCTCTAGGCCAGTCCTCCCCGTACGGGCCACCATTTGTCTGGTCCCGGCAGGCCGGGACCGGACAGGGTAGGTAAGTTTAAAATTACATTAAGAACCATTCAAATATAAGTTAATAGATGAACTAAAGGAAGTCTATTAAAGAGGAGGAAAGAGAGGGGAGGAAGGATGAAAGGGAAAAAGGAAATTTTAAAAAATTATATTTTGCACCTCTTAAATTACTAAATAGTTCCCACGTAATCAATAAAAACTGGAAAAGTTTTTTTAAAAGATCTAAAGGAGAGCAATAGAAGAAAGGAACCAGGGGATGGGGAGGAGTTAAGTGGGGGGAAGTGCATAGTAGGGATATTGGCCAAATTATTTTGTTATATTGTGTACATGTATGACTATGTAACAACAAATCCCATTATCGTGTACAACTATAATGTACACAAATAAAAAATGTGCAGAAAAAAAACCTTTGAACAAAGGAAAATCCAGACTAGTTACCTTCACTGAAGAATTCTACCTAGCATGTACGAATGAATGAATACTAGTTCTTCTCAAACTCTCCCCAAAATTCAGGCGCACAGAAAACTTTGAAACTCGTTTTATGAGATCAACACATAAAACTATTGCCAAAAAGAAAAGAAAGAAAAAGAAAACTAGAGTTCACTATCCCTGATTAATATTGATGCTGAAATTATCAGTTCAGTGATATCAAACCAAATTCAGCAACACATTATTATATATAGGAAGTATTTCAGAAATGCAAGTCTGGTTTGTTATATGAAAATTATCATTGTAATACACTACATTAACAAAGTGGAAAAAAAACATATCATTTTAAATGATAAAGAAAAACTGAAAAAATTCAACACTGTATTGTGATAAAAATACTCAACAAAAATTACCAAATAATATTAAAGTATTTTTATGAAAGGACCACAGAAAACAGCATGATCAATGTGCAAAACTGAAATCTTTCCCTCCATAATCAGAAACAAGATAAAGATGCCCACTCTTACCATTTCCATTCAACATAGTTCTAGATATCCTAGCCAGAACAAAGACATAAAAGGCACCCAAATAGAAAAGAAATAAAAGGATATGTTTGCAGATTATATAAATTTATATGTAGACAACCCTAAACATTTCTCAAATCCATGTAAAAATCTACGACTAATAAATTCAACAATTGAAAGGTACAAAATCAACACAACCAATAGTATTCCTGTATACTAATAATAGACAATGTAAAAAGCAATTTAAGAAAGCTATCCCATTTAAATTAGTATCAAATAGAATAAATTATTTAGGAACACTTAATGAGGGAAACAAAAAGACTTGTGCACTAGAAAGCCCAAAGCATTGCTGAAAAAATGAAAGAGGACAAAAATAAATGGAATGACACCCTTGTTTATGAATTTGGAAGACTCTATTATAAAAGTGCCCATAGTACCATTAGTGCTCTAAAGATTCAGTATCTAAACCATACTGGAATTCTTTGTAGAAAAGGGGAAAAAATATTCAAAAATTCTTGCTGAATCTCAAAGAATCCCAAATAACTAGGACAGTCTTAAGAAAGAAAAACAGAATGGGTGTCCTCACACTTCCCAATTTTGAAACATTATAAAACTATTATATTTAAAGCAGTACGATTCTGGTATAAACATAGACATACAAAACAATGTATCAGAATAGAGAGCCCAGAAATAAACTCTCACATTTTAGTCATATGATCTTCAGCTTAAGTGCTAGGAATTCACAATGTAAAAAGGGTAATCTCTAAAAACTGATCTTCGGTGAACTAGATATTCACATAACAATGAATGAAGTTGGAACTTTATGTTACATCATATACAAAAATTAACTCAAAATGGATTAAAAACTTAGACTTAAGACCTGAAACTCTAAAAATATAAAGCACAGGGTAAAGCTTAATTGGATTTGGAAATGATTTCTTGGCTGTGATGCTCAAAATGCAGGCAGTAAAAGCACAAATGGACAAATTGCACTGCATCAAATTTCAGTGAAGCAAAGAAAATAATCCATAGAGTAAAAAGGTACCTTTTGCAATAAGAGATTGCATTTGTAAACCACATATCTTTACATACATGTAAAGAACTTCAACTCAGCAACCACAACCAAACACTCCAATATAAAAAGGGGCAAATGAATATGAACAGATATTTTTCCAATAAAAATATCCAAATAACTAACAAACATGAAAAGATGCTCATGAAATTAGGGAAATGCAAATGAAACCCTCTATGAAATAATAACCTTATGCCCATAGAATGGCCACATTCAAAAATAACAAAAAACAAATATTGGCAAGTATGTGAAGAAATTTTGATCGCTTTACACTTTCAGTGGAAATGTAATATGATACATATGAATATAGTATGGTGCTTCTAAAAATTTTTAAATATAATTACCTATGATTTAATAATTCCAGTTTTGCACATATGTATTCCAAATAATTGAGAACAGAATATTGAAGAGATAGTTGCACATTCAGTTTTTATGTTGTAATTTATTTTTTGCCATTCATATTGCTGCATTATAGTTGTACATAATGGTATTTGTTATTAGATAGCATTATAATATATCCAGTATCATTCTGCAGTGTTTTTACTTTCCTTCCCCTCCTGCCTCTCCCTGATTCTTTTCCTCTATTCTACTTATCTTCCTTTGATTTTCATGAGATCAGCCCTCATCTTTCTTTGTCTTTTCTTCTCTAGCTTCCACATAGAAGAGAAAACATAAGATCCCTGACTGAGTTTGACTTATATCATTTAATGTAATGTTCTCAAATTTTATACATTTTCCTGCAAATTATGTGATTTAATTCTTTTTTATAACTGAATAATATTCCATTGTGTATGTATACCACATTTCCTTTATCCATTCATCCATTGATGGACATCTACATCATTTCCATAGTTTCGCTGTTGTTTTTTGCACTGCTATAAATATGGGTATGCATGTGTCACTACAGTATAGTGAATTAAATTCTTTAGGATAAATACTAAGGAGTTGTACAGCTGAATCATAGGGTGGTTCCATTCCTAGTTCTTTGAGGAACCTCCATACTGATTTCAATAGTATTGTACTAAATGACAGTCCCACCAATAGTGTGAAAGAGTTCCTTTCCCTCCAAAATCTCTCTAGCATTTATTAGTGTTTGTATTGGTTTTTTTTTTTCTTTCCTTTTGTACCAGGGATTGAACCCAGAGGTTCTTTACTGCTGAGCCACATCTCTAGCCCTGCTTTTGTATTTTATTTAGAGACAGGGTCTTGTTAAGTTGCTTAGGGCCTCCCTAAGTTGCTCGGCTAGCTTTGATCTTGGTATCTTCCTCCCTCAGCTTTTGAAGTCACCGGGATTACTGGTGTGCTCACTGTGCCTGCTGTTGTTTGTATTCTCGATTATTGTTTTTCTGACTGGAATGAGATAGAATATCAGTGTAGTTTTGATCTGTATTTCCCTAATTGCTAACAACGTTGTGTTTTTTCATCTATTTGTTGACAATTTATATTTATTCTTTTGAGAAATGTTTGTTTTGTTCATTTGCTCATTTATTAATTGGGCTATTGGTTGTGTGTGTTTTTGTGTGTTTTTTTAAATACTTTTATATTCTGGATATTAATCCTCTGCCATAAGAGTAGCTAGCAAAGATTTTCTCCCATTCTCTTGGTTCTGTCTTCACATTCTCACTTGTTTCCTTGGCTGTGTAGAAACTTTTTAATTTGATGCCATTCCGTTTATTAACTCTTGGTATTATTTCCTGAGCTTTAAGAAAGTCATTGTCTGTGTCTACATGTTGGAGTGTTGAGCCTATATTATCTCCTAGGAGTTGCATAGTTTATGGTATAATTTCTAGCTTTTTGATCCACTTTGAGTTAACTTGTGCAGGTGAGAGATAAGTCTCGTTCTTCCACACATGGATAACCAATTTCCCCAGCACATTTGTTTAAAAAGGCTCTTTTCTCCAAGATGTTTTTGGCACCTTTGTCAAGAATCAGATGATGATATTTGTGTGAATTTCTTCTGTTCTATACCATTGATCTTCATGTAAAATTAGAGTACATAACTATGTCAAGTAATTCTTAATAGCTTTATGTTTCCTAGCCCCCAGAAGTTCATCAACTGGTAAATGGTTAAATGCATACAATAGAATACTGTTCAGCAATAGATAGAAGCTAATTGCTGATATGTAGCTTCAGAAACATTACACTCAGTGAAAGCAGCAGAAACAAAAGAGTAAATACTGTGTGGGTTCCATTTACATGAAAATTCTAAGGACAAAAAAAAAAGAATATATACTTGCAGAAAGTAAATCAATGGGAACCTACTGGGGATAGGAAAGAGTGTTGTATGTTGGAATGAGATGATTTTTTTTGAGATGATGGAAATGCTCTAAACCTGGATGGCTATTGTATATATTTGTCAAAAATTATCAAATTACACACAATGAGTAAATTTTATGGTATGTAAATTATACCTCAATAAATCTGTTAAAGGACTTTTTCTGTGACCTCCCTACCCCCAGATCAGTTGACCAAAAATATGTGTGTCTACTTCTGGACTCTCTAATATATTCCATTGATAAAATATACCTATTTTTTCACTAATACACAATAACTCCACTGTAACTTCAGAGTGAAACTTAATAGGTGGTAGTTTGAGACTTCCACATTTATTTTCATTTCTCAGAATTTTTGTTTTATTTCCTTTTTATCTTTCCATATAAATTTTAGAATCAATTTGTTTATTTCTATAGGAAAATTTTATCAGTTTCTGTTGGGATTATACTGAATCTATATACCATTAGAGGAGAACCAATACCTGGAGAGTTTTACAATCACCTGGAATATATTGTATCTCTCCTCTTACAAGTGTCATTTATTTTCTCGATCGGCATATAGATACAGCATAACTTATGTTAGTCTATATCTAAATACTTTTTTGCTACTATTTTAAATTATATTTTGTAATTTCAATTTTCTAGTTTTTTAGAACTATATGTAAACACAATTTATTTTTGTATATTTGCATTTCATCTTACATACAACTCATTTGAGTTCTAGTATCTCTTTTATAGAATCTTTGGGATTTTCTCCATTCCAGTCATGTTATCTGCAAATAGAAACAATTATGTTTCTTCCTTTTCAATCTGTATACTATTTTTTTTTACCTTACTGTAGTGGTTAACATCCCCAATATAATATTAAATAAGAATGGTGAGAGTGACAATGTTTTGCTTTGTTCCTGATCTTAAGGGGAAAAAAATTGGTCTTTTATCATTATTTTTGTTAGGAAATATCTATGAAATGCTCCTACATGCCCTTCATCAGGTTGAAGAAGTTTCCTCTCTTCCTAATTTATTGTGAGTTTTTTGAATGGACAGTAAATTCTCTCAAATGCTTTTTCTACATCTATTAGCTTTTCTTCTTTAATCTGACAGTATGGGGCTGGAGTGGTGGCTGGGCAGTTGGAGCGCTTGCTGTGCAGGGGCCAGGGTTCGAACCACAAACACAAACACAACTAAGTGTCAGAGAAACAGGGGCCAGATGAAAAAATAAATAAAATTGATTCTCTCTCTCACACACACACTCTCTCCCTTTCACTCTCTCTTTAAAAAAAAAAAATCTGACAGTATGGTGAATTATAACAGTGATTGATTTCTTTAAAAAATGTTTAACCAGCCTTACATTACTGAGATAAACCTCATTTAGTTATGATGTGTATTACTCTTTCTATATATTAGTCATTTTAATTTGCATATTAATATTTTTCCAATACTTGGACTTGAATCTGGGAGGGCGGGTCATGTATGTTAGGCAAGTACCCTGTCATTGAGCCACTGCCTCAGCCCTTTTTATTTTGTTTTTAGACAGGGTCTTGCTAAATTGTCCTTGCTGGTCTCTAACTCTTGATCCTGCTGCCTCTCAGCTTCCCAAACAGCTGAGATTACAGACATGTAACACCATGCCTGGCAATTTTCTAATACTTTGTTGACAGTTTTTATGCCTATGTTCATGAAGGATATGGGTATTTAATTTTATTTTGCTATAATTTTATTTCTTTGTTTTAGTGTCAAGATAATGCTGACCTCATCAAATGAAGTGGAACATATTCTATTCTCTTTTGTTTTGTGAATGAGTTTTTATGGAACTGACATTAGATTATTTATAATTTATGCATCATGTCACAATTTTAAATAGGCTAAGAGATTTGTTTTTATATTTTGATAATGTCAAAATTATGCTGTTTTTTTCATTGAATTGAAACAATTTTATTTAAAAAATATTGTTCACTTTCCATGGGCCATTTTTCACTGCTCTCTATATTACACATAAAATCTTACAATAAAATCTAAGGAATTATTCTTTTTCTAACCTTTAGATTTTAGTGTATTATTTAAAAAACACACCATTGTTTTGAGTTTAGAAATGGTTTATCATACATTGATCTTCATTAGAATGGTATTTATGAATAAAAATTTAACAATAGTAACTCACTCAAGCTTTTATACATTTAGGGTGATGATTTTTTTATTTGGTATGCTTTAATTAATGCTAATTTTTTTTATCTAGTCATGCAGATGGATCAATAAAATTTTGGGATGCCTCTGCAAGTAAGTTTTAAGTTTATTCCTATAAAGACAAAAACACTTGGTTAATATTTACTTGTAGCATCCACTTTTTAGTTTGGACAGTTAACATTTCAGAAATATTTTTAGCATAAATATATGGTTCTATTACAAATATCTATTTCCTATACTGTTAGATCATTTAAAAGTATAATATAGAACAAACAGGACTAATTAACACTGTCAACAATGTATTTTATCTACCATAAGTATGGTGCACCAGAAAACAGTATCAAAATATCAGTCTTTGTCACTTTAACTCTGTTGAAGGAAATACTTTTGTCCCCTACCTGTATGATCTTGGACAAGTGCTTTTATCCCTTTAGTGTTGACTTTTTATTTCTACTCAACTCCTAAGTCCTATGGGAATCAAAATAAATTTGAGAACTGTGTAATTTAAGAAATAAACAAGGTATTGTGCTCATTGCTGAAGGACATGAAAATACCCTTAATTTCTCAATATGTCCCTAAATGTCCTTTAGAAAACTTGCACATATATAACTCAAGGCAAATACTATGAATTTTCAGCACAGGGCAATCCAAATTCTATTTGTTATCAGCAGTGGCAGAGATTTACTTGGACCCAGCAGATCCAAGAAGGATTTTTAATGTAGTAACAATTAATGTGAATTTTAGGAAGATATTTAAGATTTTTTAACAGTCAGGAACAGAATAAGAAGAATAAATATGTAATGGTTCTAATTTTCTGAGGATATGCAACCAGGAAGATCCAATTAATTCTTTTGGAAATAAGGAATATAAGTGAAGTTTTGAGATTTGAATTTTGTAGTAACACAAGACAATACAAATGGTAGGTAGGATAAGCAGGAATGGAAACTATATGAAGCAGAAGCATAAAAGTTATATTTAAAGCCAAGGAAGGGAATAGCATCTGAGGCAGAGTATAATAAACAGGAAAAAAGCAGAAAAAATTTGACTATTAAAATTCTTATCCCACATGGTTGAGTCCCTTAGCAATCAAGCAGCAGCATTAGAAAAAGATTAAAAGTTGTAAAGTTTTAGATTCTGAGGCCCCTCTCACAATAAAAAGCAAGTGATTCAAGGGAAACTCCAAAGGGCAACAGATTTTCTTTTGAAGAGTTTTTTTTATCATGCAAATCTGAATTTGTTCCTGGAACAAAATTAATGAGTGATATTGTTATTTCTATCCTACCACCTCAGTCATTCCTTAGTCTCTAAAATGTGAGAGGACCCTTTAACAATATAACTAGTAACACTCCTTAGCATGTATAATAATATTTTAAGAAGTTAATTTTAATAAAATACTATTTTAATCATATACAGAATATAAATTGAAAAGTATTTACCAATTTTGCTGTTTTTGCTATAATCAACATAAGGGCTTATCTTCAAACTAATCAATATTACTGAAGAATTATCACTTATTTTGCTAATTTTGTGAAACAACTTTCTAATGCAAGAAATAAGGTTAATTTCAATAATAAAATTTATATTATGTATATATTCATTTTCTATTGCTTAGTAACAAATTATCACATTTTAATAGCTTAACACAACACCCATTTTTTATCTCACAGTTTCTGTATTGTAGGAATCTGATTATACCTTAACCTGGGTCCTTTGCTCAGATTCTCTCAAGACTAGTCAAAAAGTTGACTGCCTTTGCAATTTCATCAGAGGCTGAAGATTTTCTTGCAATAGCTGCTGGCAGACTTCATTTTTTCTTGTATCTTTAGAATTCATGGTGGCCTGCTTCTTTAAGGCCAACAAAATAATGACTTTCTGCCTTTTGGGAGGACATCTGACTCTCTTTTAAAGGGCTTATTAATGACAATCTCCTTGTTGATTGACTTCAATTCAACTAATTAGAGACCTTTATTATATCTGCAGTATCTTTTTGTCATTATTGTGTAACTTAAATTACATCATACCTCAGAAGTAAGGTTAAAGCTTGTAATAAACTATTCATTTTGGCACAATGTCAGCTTGCAAAAAAAAGGTACAGTGAAATGTTTTATAACTTTCATCTAGATTCTCCAAATTTCAGTGTGTCCATTTGTTCCTCCATCCCAATCTCTCTTTCTCGTTCTCCCACTCTCCCTTCCTTCTTCCGTCTCCTTTTTCTCTTATTCTTTTTTCTCTCCTGATATTCTCTCACAATGATGTACACATATATCCACAAAATATGCACATATACATATCTACTTTTTTAAAGCCATTTGAGAGTAGACATAGTGCACCTCTGACACTACATACCCCTAAATACACAAACAAGAATATTCTTTTATATAACCTTAGTTACCAAAACCAGACTAATGCTGATATAAAGCTATTATCTTAAAATCTCCAGATCTTATTCAACTTTTGCCTGTTCTCCCAATACCCTTTATAACAAAGAAATTTTTGATAGTTTGTTGCATTTAATCATCATATATTTTGAGTATTTCATGACATTGATATTTTTTAGTTTAGGACAGTTATTTTTGTAGAATCACCTTTAATTTGGGGTTGATGAATGTTTCTCATGATTGAATTTAGATTATGCATTTTGGGCAGGAATTCTTGATTTTTGAAATTTTTGTCATAGATCATTTGTAGAACCAAATCATTTTATGGCAGGGTTATTATCATTATGGTTTCAAAGGAAAAATGTTTCCCCCAAAATATGAAGCAATTCGCAAATTCAAAGATTATTAGATAATATTTTATTCTTTCTTGTCATAGAATCACTCAGAAGATATTCTCCCTAAAATAATTACAGATTCTTGAATTCTCAGTATTGCTAGCCATTAAATTACAATGTTCCTCATCCAGTGAAGTTTCTAAATTTTTTTCTGAGTGAGGATAGCATCAACCATTTACCTAGCAATGAAAAGGGAGTATTGTGAAAAAAGATAGAGAGATCTCCCATAGGGAAGAATTACACTCATTATTTCCATTGCAAAAATTTTCAACCACAGTTTCTATCAATAAAAAGGATTGAAAGTGCCTACAACCTAGGGATTTTCTCAGCAAATACATATTGCTTGGCAGATAGTAATCCTCAATGAAAGTATCCCCCCGCTCCATTGTTTCCTTCCCAGTACTATACTGATATGAGAGTATGACATTGAGTGATTACTAGTTAAATGTAATTTTCTTTACTTGGGTTTTGCTTTTGTGGTCTAATATTGAATAAGTTTTAACAATATCCAAGAATTATATTTTAATTAGAAGGTAACTATATTTTAATATCTTATAGTAACTCTGCAGATGCTGTACAAGCTGAAAACTTCAAAAGTCTTTGAAAAACAGAAGGTAGGAGAAGGCAAACAAACATACGAAATTGTAGAGGAAGATCCATATGCCATTCAGATGATTTACTGGTGTCCAGAGAGCAGAGTATTTTGTGTATCAGGAGTCTCTGCCTATGTCATAATTTATAAATTCAGCAGACATGAAATAACAACAGAAATAGTGGTAAGTTATTTAAAATTTAACTTTCACACTTTCAGTTATTAAAAGAAAATAGTTATCAAATGTGGACTACTATTTAGTATGATCTGAAGCCATCAGGAGTACAGTATATGGCCACTAATATAATTCATAGAATTTTGTTGCTTAATATAACATGTGGCCTATTTAAAATTACAGAAAGAATTCTCTATCAAAACTTAGTATTTTCTTTCAGTATCAAAATGAGCTTAGTATTTAACACTAATCTTGCTATTAAAAAATCATATTGTTTTCTTTTTACTTTTTGATGTTATACAAAATCTTTAAATCTCTTTGATGTTATATCTTCTTAACCAAATGCATTAATTACTTCTGAATATTAATTGCCAATGTTAGAATTTCAACATTAGTTTTTATTACTTATTTACTGTCACTGGCAAAATAATATATACAATTTTATGTATACACATTATATATACAACGCTGTACATATGATAGGGTGTATGTATACACAGGTGTGTAATAAATGGTTAAATACAGTTTTTTTGTATAAAAGTCAACTTAGTGCAGACTTTGTCCAATATTTTTTAAAGTTTAACTGATTTACCTTTTCTTGTCAACTAATTGTCATAAATGATTGTCTCTAAGCTATAAATAATAAGGTTATTGTTAATGATTTTTCTATATGATAGCATTCTTTTTTCTACTTTTTTATTGGTACATTATAGTTGTACATAACGATGGCATTTGTTGTTACATGTTCATACATACACACAATATATTTTGTCTAATATCACTCCCAACAGTTCCCCCCTTCCTCCATGTTTTATTGGGTAAAATTAATTATGGGGATACCTTACCTAATCTTAATTTTTAAACCAGTAAAATATTCTAATTATTCAATAATATGATGCTGTAATGGGATAAATTAAATCTAATTTAAGATATCTCTAGATAATACACCTATTCTACTCTGTTTTACCGTTTTATGAGATGATAAATATTTGTTTAGGCTTATATTTAAGTTTTTTTAACTCATAGATACAATTAATATCACTTATTTATAGTATTTTAAAAGCTCAAGCTTTAAAGTCATATATACTTAGGTTTTAATTCTACCTTTACCATTTATATCTGTGTGACTTTGCAACTCGCTAGGTTACTAGGTAGTGCTACAGTTTTGAGTATAATTCATGTTCATTACCTACATAATTTTCTGTGTAAATAAAATGGAAAATATAAGTGAATTGGAAATAGTAATAGCAATTTTGTGGAGTTTTTATGATTTATATACAAATGTTACTACCAATTAAGAATAGTAAGCACTCAATATTTGATAATTAATATCATCACCACTAGAGAGGTTTTTGTCACACTTCAGTAATATTGCTATAGACACTACCCCATATTATCATTTTGTAAGTACATCTTTACATTGTAAAGTTATTATAAAATCAGGGATTTTAATTTTTGTTTTCACTTTTTTGAGGTGCGAGGGATCATACCAGGGCCTCTCATTTGCTAGGCACATGCTCTACCACTAAGCTTCAACTTCAGCCTTTAATATCAGTTTTAATTAAAGCATTTAATATATTTATAAACTACTACGTTAAAGTAGTTTAATAAAGGTTTCATGATTACCTTTTTATTTCTGTAGATATCATCATGTCAACACTACCGTTATTCATTACATAATTATGCTCAATCTAATGAAAAAAAAGTAAAAACTATGGTAATGAAACAAATATAAAAAATGTGGAATTTGGGGGGAGTACCGAGTCAAAATAGAATCAAAGTTTTTTTAAACTAAAAGTTTTGTACAAACATACATAATTTCCTTCATTGGAATAATTGTGATGAATATCTCATTTCGTTATATCATATGTAAAAAATGCAGTTTGTCTTAAGAAATATTTATTATATAAAAACTATTAGTACATACATTTCTTAAAATTTTGGAGAATTAAAAATTTACTTTTCTGTGATTGCTGTTGAAGTTTCCATCTAATTCACTACCTAATTTAGTTTGAGATACCTCTCTTCTTTACTACAAGTTGAAATTGAATGTACTAATTTGAAAATTTGTGAATAATTACTAAAATTTATCAAATATATCAGTGTGATTATCTATTATTATGATGTGTAGATTAAACTAAAACTTAATTTTTTTAAGTCATTAGAGGTGCGACTTCAGTATGATGTTGAAGATATTATTACTCCTGAACCAGAAACAAGTCCTCCATTTCCAGATCTCTCATCCCAACTTCCTTCTTCAAGGAGTCTTTCTGGGAGCACTAACACTGTGGCTAGTGAAGGAGTAACAAAGGACAGTATCCCATGTCTCAGGTAAGTTTTAAATTGTAAGGACTTTAAATCTCCATTTTAAGACACTTTTACATGTAAATTATATAATTCTTAGAAACCATGAAAAAGAAATTCACTCTTTTAAGTTGTTCTCAAGTGATCTATAATCCCCCAAAAGTACCCAGTTCTTTTTTTTTTTTTTTTTTGAAAACCCATGAAAAGGGCACGGTATTTTCATCCTTCATTTGTTTATATATTTATTTCCTAGAAAGATCCTAAGGAAAACGTGGTTTGAACATTTGCTTGGTACTTTTTAAATGAAAATGTTTGTAAAATTTCTTTAACCTCCTTAAAATCAAACAGAAGACCAAGCTTATTATTTACTAGAAGAAAATATATTACAAACTCTATTGTCTCTCATAACTGCTAGTATATTGCATAATATTTCTTTTTCTAGACATTGCTGTTTATTAACAATGCTCACCCAATATATCTATACAAAGTTTAGCATCATTATCAAACTTGTTAATAATAGGGTAATATTTATCTTAATTGTCCCATGCCTTTTATTATAGGGTATAAAGCATTACTGCTTCTTTACTATCAAAATAAATGTGTTAATTGGTTGAAGAATTAAGACAAAACAAGGAATTTCTCTCAGCCCCATATGAAAATATACACATCTGCTACTTGAAGAACTTTAGACAACTAATCTCCTCATTTCTTATGAAAACATGCAAAAAATTTAGAGATAAGATTTCAGGAGCAAAATATATAATTAGCAGTAACCCTTAATTTTCCTCCCTGAATTTTTCTTGTGAAGCTAAAAAAGAAGCAGTGGGTGGAAGATAGAAAACTTTTGTAATGTTATGAATTTATATATTTAATTTCCTCTTTATGTCACTTTGCTTATATGATTTCTATTAAAATGAAAACCAGAAAGAACAGAAAAGGACAAGAAAGCATCCATCATTAAAGTATAAGTCATCTAGTTACCAAAATATTTTTCTTTTAAATTAGATAATTTTTTCAAAGAATGATGGTTAGAACCAATGAAATCAACAAAGATCTGACAGTAGAGATGGATTCAATGTTGTTGAAGTATAATACAAGGATTGACTTTAAAATAATAAAGACAATCTTAAGGATAATTAAGAAAACCAAACATGGAAAAAATCATTATAATCCTGTTATGTGCTTAGAGTTCACGGACCATGAAGCAAAACTAATGCAAATAATATTACTTTGTGGATTTCATTGTATTTTGAAGTGGAACAGCGAAGCTCAGAAACAGGAGACGTTTTTCAGGAAGCAGGTTTTATTGAATGCTACGACATTGGTCCTGAAAGAATAAAAAACTGCTCTCCTCTGGACATTGTGGAGTAGAAACATTGGCCATTTATACCTATAGGAGGTTACAATTGATTACATATGAAAATTGCAAAGTCAAAAGGGACACGTGTCTATAAAACAGTTTTGACACTAATAACTCCCCAGGTTAGAGTTTAAAAGGGTCTCTGTGTTCTGTCGGAAAAGTGTGATAGTCTCCAAATGTGCCCCTCTAAATCTTTATGGCTCTCCTAGCACAAGTGTGTAACACAAACAAAATAATTCCTTACATAGATCCTGCTTCTGGATTTATCCAAAAGAAACCTAAAACATGGGATGGATCCTCTCAGAACAAGAGAATCTCCTGCAAGGGAGGGAGTTTTTTCATATTAGAGAGCCATTGGGAACCTCTCTCCTACTTCATTCTTTCCCCATTTGATATCTTTCTATTTTAATTTATCGTAAACTGGAAGGCATCACATTTTTTTACTACATATATATCATAATTTTAGCTGCCACAGAGTCACATTCCCAGCCCTATTTTATGTTTTTGTTTTGAGACAGGGTCTCAATAAATTGTTTAGGGCCTCATTAAATTGGTGAGCTTGGCTTTGAAATTGTGATCCTCCCACCTCAGCTTCCTGAGCTGCTGGGATTACAGGAGTATATCACCATTCCTAGCTCCTAGTTATTAAATGATTTGTTTAATTTTTAAATTTGATCATGTTACTTCTGTGTTTAAACCCTATGACGACTCACATTCTCCATTTGGAACAAAAGTCAAAGTCCTTAAAATGACCTACAGTTGGCCCATCAAACTGTATTTCCTAAGACCCTGCACTGTCCCTTAGCTTTAGTTACACTAACCTCTTTACTTTTCCTTTAACATGCCAAACACTTTAAAGCTTTTGCTCTAGCTGTTTCTTCTCCCTGGAACATTCTTTGTCCATATATTCTTTGAGTAATTTCCTCACTTCTATCAAGTTTTTCTTAAATCTTACTCTCTTAACAAGGCCTACGATAACCAAAGAGTCACACACACAGTCACAAAGGCAAAAGACAAAAAGAAAGAAAGAGAAAAAAGATCAAAGAATTTTATGAATACATATATATTGATAAGAATTGTAATGTTGGGGCTGAACTGGTGGCTGATCAGTTAGAACGCTTTCCTGGTAATGCACAAGAACCCAAATTCAAACCCAAGAACCATGTATACAATTTAGTGCCAGAGAAACCAGCACCAAGTGAAAAATAAATAAACATTTATTCTCTCTCTCTCTCTCCTCCCCTCTTTTCCTCCCTCCCTCTCTCTCTTTCTTAAGAGAAAGAATTATAATATTGCTAAAAATTAAAAGCTGTTGACTGAAATACTTTTTATTAGCTAATAACGTACCGGAGATTAAATTCAGCAAAGGAAAGTGACTTAGGTGGATGCTAACATAAAATTTAGCAAAGTATGGATTGCGTGCAATTCAAAAATCACTCATAATGCAGTAGAAGAGAGGATCCCCAAAGTATATTAGATGGCTCCATAATATGAAAAAGTTTCCTCTCTTGTTCTGAAAGACTCCACTCCATGTTTTAGTTTTCTCTAGGTTAAATCCAGGAGCAGGGATGGATGTACATAAGGAATTATTTGTTTGTGTTACTTTCTTGTGCTAGGAAAGCCCTAAAGATTTAGAAGGGCACATTTGGAGAACTTCCACACCTTTACAGAACACAGAGACCCTTTTAACCTCTAACGGGGGAGCTATTAGTATAGAAACTGTTTTAAAGACATGTGCTTTTTGTCTGCACTTTTCGTGTGTAATCAGTTATAACCTCCTAAAGGTATAAATGGCCAGTGTTTCCATTCCACAGTGTCCAGAGGAGAGCAACTTTTTACTCTTTCTCAACCAATGCCATAAAATTCAATAAAACCTGCTTCCTGAAAAACCTCTCCAGTGTCTGAACTTCACTGTTCAACTCCATTTTGGCACTCAAGATGGGACAGTGAAGGTAACAATAGTTTTTTTTACCTGTCTTGTCTGCAGGGTCCAGCCTCAGTGGGATTATGGAGGGTGAAAATTAACCTTAGTGCACCATGGGCAACTTTGCCTGTAGTGGAGGCAACTCATATGGCTCCCTAAAGTGGCAGCCCCAAAACACAATGGAACCCACAAGGTGCAGGAGGCAGGAATAGGGAACTTGGAGCACTGCCTGACTGAACAGATAGGGCCTGGGTCCGCTAATGGTAGCCTACCTGACTTCCCCTTTGAGACCCAAGCAGGTAGAAGAGAGGATGGATCAACCTCTAAGGTTCCCTGAGTAATTTCCAAGAGGAAATGAAGCTGAAAAGTTTAAGTTGTCTCTCTTCAGTGTCAACAAGCAGAGGGGAAACCATGACTCCATCTTTGTTTTGGAATTTTGGAATTGGGGCAGTGTAGATATTTTGTCCTGACCAAATCTGTATGAAAGTATATAAAAGTGTGTAACACTAATGCAGAATGGAAAAATGGGAGGCACACAAAGTAAACATACTCCTTTAGAGTTCATGTTAAAAAACCAAGAAAAGTTTTAATGGTGATTTTGAGATAAGGCTTACCCTTATCTCAAAATCAGCAGAAGTTACACATTTCCTTTGAATTAAAATGGCCACCTTTGGTGTGGAATGACTATCAGTATTGGGGATCCCAAGGAGTGGAGCATCAGTGGTAAACATCCCCCAAAGGGGGATAACATTGTTTAAATTCTTGAGTGCATGTGTAAATGACTATAAAGTTATTTGTTGCACCATATCTTTGTGCTTCAAAGTCCAGATGAGTCTTAACCTCTGGTTCCTTGATGTTTAAGTCATAATATAAAAATCTATGATAGACTATTCTAATTTCTAAAAGGTTAAGTCTAATAGAGATTATAAAAGCATCATTAGCTATTATCTCCTACCTGTGGAAATCTACAACCTATTAAGAAGCTACAAAATTTGTTTTCTGTTTTCTGTTGTATACACATCAATCGGCTTATAGATAAATGAATACTCATACATTTAATAAATATATATAAATGCCTTTTAGTTCACAATACTTAAACTTTAAAAAAAGGGTTAGTCTAAATTGATAAAGTAAAGGTGCCTCTAAAATTACTAACTTGATTGAGGCAAAATGGCAACAGAGAAGCAGTATCTGCTTTGAACTCCTGAACACAAACACAAGTACCAATAATACCAGAGGCCTGACAAGAGAGCAAGAACCCAATTGGCATTGGAATTAATCCTTGTCATCCAGAAATGCCTGGAAATGTGGTAATTTGGGAACATTTCTAGAGCAGGAAACAATCTCCACCAGACTTGGTGGTCCTGGAGGTCTCAGCTGAAGCTACCATTTCTGGGGCAGCTACCCAGTGTCAATGGCTTCTCAGGCTATCAGTGAGAAACAAGGGATAAGAATTCCTTACAGAAATCTATAAATCTTAAGACAAGCCAGCCACCCAGCTTTTACATATTCATAGCACCCCATATTGCAGCTGAACGTAGGGTGATTGTGTGGCAGCCAGTGTAAATAGATTCAATGAACTGAGGGAGTCAGATCTACCCTCGTTACCATCTTCCAGGGGGTAACTTCAGCTAAGCAGAAGCCAGAGCCATTGTTGCCCAGAGGATAATTAAACCAGAAAGAATTGGACCTAGGGAGTGAAAGCCTCACCACCCTGCATTCTCCTCCCCTCTCCCTCCCCACATTGAAAGCCTCTGGCATATATATATTATAATTTTAGCTGCCATTTTTCTTTTAACAGTCATTTCTATAGTGGAATTAATTGTGTTTATGCAAAGGGGAGCCAAGCTTGGAAGTATCAAACAAATTAACAGCATATCTCCTGTTATGCCAATGGAACTTTTAAATCCACCAACAGTAGAGAATCAGCTTCCAAATAATGAATTTGGAATAAAATCCTTGAAACCCTCCCAAGTTTGGCCTGGCACATGTGCTAATTTCTAATATGGCTGGCTTTTTTTAACTGTTTGTTCATTATTATCTATCTGAAGACAACAATCCAGGCTGTTAAATTTTCTGCAAACTCTTCCTTCTTTTGCTTGCAGATAATCTAAACCCAAGCAGTTTTGATAGATAGCTGCTTGCATCTGGGTTTGCTGTGTGGCTTGGAGGACTAAAGCTGTAGCCATCTGATTAGTAATGATCTCTAGTGCAGCTTGCAATTGAATAATGTTGTTTAGTATGTGAATAGGAGTTCTGTAACCCTAACCATCCTGTGCCCAGGTGGCAGGACGATAAGTAATTTTTATTCTTTGGGGTGGCCATTAATTTTCACCCCAAGTTTGTTGAGCTCTTAGATCAAGTCCATCTAGAATATCTCTCTTTTTCATTGACCCCAAGTCTTCATACAAGGGGATCCCTAAGTTTCTTCCATTCTGATTTGGCAGTAGGAAAAATCAAGGTCTAATAATACCAATAGTACAAGTTTCCCTCCAATTTATAACATTTCTCTGATAGGATAGGACCCATAAGCATTTTGTTAAGTACATGACCCTCATACTAGATCGTTCTAACACATGGAGTACATAGTGGATAATGGCTAAGATCTAACCCTAGAGACAAGAAATTGTACATGATAATTAGTGAAAATCACATTGAGCAATACCTTAAGTTTTACCATCATAGTTTAAACTATGTCAGCTTAATGACACCAATTTCTATAAATCCTATACAAGCAAAATGCAAAAGTACAAATAAAATCCTGTCACCAAGAGTCCAGTCCTCAGGGGTCACTCTCACTTGTCCTGTAGCAAAAACCAAGAAGACTGTGTATCCTGTTAGTAGCAAAGGATTACAATGCATTTCAGTGAAATGTCTTAGAGGGTAAAATAGCTCATTTGTCCTGCTGGGCAATTAATCTTCATGCACTCAGATCAGCCAGTATTAGAGTGATTGAAGCAGGGCTGTCATTTCCTCCAGCTCAATGGTGCTTAGTCTGATCATCATCCAGGGTATCCAGGGCAGGACTGTTGTAATTCTGATCCTCAAACTTATCTAACTTGTCTGGTGTCCCCTTCTTTCAGATAATCAGCTTAAGGGATGTATTGGGGTCTCGACCGCATTCCCAGTCTGCACCCGTGAGGCTTGAGCCTGGTATAATGAATCCAGGAGTCCATGTCTGCAACCTGTACTGCAATAGGGTTATACAAAATGACAGCAAAAGGGCCTCTACAAAGAGGTTTTAAGGGCTGGACATTCTTTTTCTTTTTTTCTCTTTCTTCTTTTTTTTTTTTAAAGAAAGAGGAGACAGAAAAAGAAACAATTTTTTATTTAGTTTTTCATGTGACTTTCTTTCCTCAGACACTTTGTTGTGTACATGGTACTGGGGTTCAAACTTGCATACTCTCACATGCCAGGCAAGTGCTATAACCACTGAACCACTGCTCCAGCCCCCTTTTTTTTTCTTTTTCTTTTTTTTTTTTTTCTTTATAAGGGAGAAGGACAATGAGAGAGAGAAAGAGAGAATCAATTTTATTTAGTTTTCCACTTGGCATTCATTGCTCAGGCACTTCACTGCATACATGATGCTGGCTACAAACCCACATCCCCAAGCATGTGAGGCAAGCACCAATGCCACTGAGCTACTGCTCCAGCCCCTGAAAATTCCATTTGTTAAAACAGATTAAATCTTCCATTTTAAAGGAGTACATATCTGTAGCCAGACTCACTGGCAACCTTTCTCTGACCCATCATTCATGTCTGTCTTTCCCCTAATATTACCCCCTCAAGGACTTTGGGCTCTTAAATTCTTTTAGGGTTTTGAGTATTGACCCATTCTCACTGCTTCCTTCTGAGACAGTGCAAAGTTGGGGGGAATTGACCCAAAAGTCCCTGTTCTCCATCAGGTTCAGCATGGAGAGTTAAGGGTATTTAGTATCAGGGAAGTCCAGAGGTCCATGGAAACAGATGGTGGGAAACTGGACAAGGTGTATATAGGGCAGGGATCATACGAACACAACAATAAATAAGATAGCAAAGCATTATTTTTTTGTAAAAAGCACAAAAAATTGTCAATATTATTGACTGGTCTCAGAAAATCATAAAGCTGGTAACTAATTTAAGCTTTAGATGGGATTCATATGCCATTATGAGTAGAGGCCAGTTAAGGTTTTAGAAACATTAGCACAGTTGTTAGAAACATATACACAATATTTAGTTTTTTAATAAAGCTATAGGTCTTCCTTGAGCTATAGTTAAGATATAGGGACAAATATTGAGGCTAGATAATCATGCTAGCAAACACAAAAATACAGATCAAGCCCACATAAATAGGTTAGGAAGATATTTTTAAGTCTTAAAACTGACTCAGATTTTTTTTTCTGCTCTCTAGAGTTTCTTGCCTTCCCTGATCCGGAGGTCATATGACCCAGAGTGGCAAAGTCCTTAGAGAATTCCCATTGTTTCCCAATTCCTGGCTGATCTTAAAGGGCAGTTGCCAAAATATTGACTTTTCTTTGGTCTTTTTATTCTTTTAGTTTCCATGTTTTTGTTTTAAATATCCAGTAGGCCAGTTTTACCAATCCTAAAGTAGAAGTATTAGGTTTTAACTCTACTTGCCGCGTTTGACTAGCGAAGCGGCAATAACGACGTGTACACTCTTGTTGCTTGCGGAGATCTCTCTTTTTTCAGGAAGTCAAACAGCATAAATAGTAAAAGTGAACCAATCCATAGGCTTTTGCTATGAGGAAGAAAACTCTGCTGCCGGCTCCTATTGGTTGTCCCTAGGTGGTCAGATGTTGCAGGCACAAGAACCAGGAACAGCAAGAGGTCAGCTGACTTGGTTTGGCCAGCTGCCAGCCGCCAGCCACCATCTTAAGGCTGCCTATGTGGCGTGGGCCCCCGGGTGTCACCCGCCACATCTCCCCCTTTTTGTTTAAGATGAGACCGTGCCTGTCTTAGGTTGCCAGGATAGAGCTACATTCTTACCCGTCATTGGGTGTTAAAGTACAACTTCTTCAATCCCTGTCTTAGGTTGATATGTGCTCTTCCTGGTCTTACCCATCTTTGACTACCGGTCTAGCGTGCTCAGCCATACTTCAGGGGAGTGGCCAGCATCAATGGCTAGCAAAGCTTGGTGTAGAATTACTGTCTGTTTACGCTGGTTACCACATAGCTTACACATCCACCACACACCGATACCAGATATGAGACACAGGGAACCATCAAAAACCAGGAAGCCAAACCAATTTCTTCCCCAAGCAACAACAGATTGGAAATCCTACCTCCAGTGATCATAGAAACAGAGAATATATCCATACAAGCAATAATAAAACAGAAGGTATGAGACAAGTTATAAGCATGTCCTCCAAATGGTCCCAGGTCCGAAATAAAAGGAAAAGTAGGTAGTCCTATAGAAGTTTGTAGTGAACAGGGCAGGGTAAGAACTAGAAAAAGCAGACAGAGGTAAAGGACGAGACCAGGCTTTTACAATATTCCAAAGTTGTCTCTGTTCCCCACTAACAAGGGGGAGAAGTATCCCCAGCATCAGGAGGATTATCACCATGTCATTGCTCTTCGTCAACTTGAACATTGCCTTCCAGTTGTGCAGGCTTGATCAATCATTCAGGTACCCAAATTGGCGATGATGCATCCTGTGGGAAAACACAAACAGATCCTCGGCTCCAGATTAACACTGGATCCGTGCCTTTCCATTGCCCTGATAAAAGATCTTTCCATAGCACTGATGGCCGTTTGTGTTTAGAGGGTTCAGCATGACGGATGGCAGCAGATCGTCCATCCGAGTCAAGATTTAAAAAATTTAGGGTAAATAATGCAATGGAGAGTTTATCCTTAGGGGATCTGAAGGATGCCCCTATTCCCCCTTTTTGTTTAAACAACATGGTTTTAAGTGTCAGTTGGGCACGTTCAACAATGCCTTGGCCAGTGGGATTGTAAGGAATTTCCGTAATGTGCTGAATGCCGAAACTGGACCAGAATTGCTTAAAAGTCGAAGGGGTATATCCTGGATCATTGTCCGTCTTAAGTTGTTTAGGGATTCCTAATGTAGAGAAGGTTAGTAAGCAATGAGTTATAATATCTTTAGATTTTTCACCGGTAAGGGGGGTAGCCATAAGGAATCCAGAAAAAGTGTCCACAGTGACATGAAGAAACTGTAGCTTACCAAACTCTGGATAATGTGTGACATCCATTTGCCAAAGGTGATTGGGCAATAATCCCCTGGGGTTGACTTCTAGGTGAGCTGAGAAATAAATGTCACGCATTTGGGACACGCCTTGATGATTTCTCAAGCTATAGCTTTAGTAATAGGGAAATGCAAGCGTAGGGTGGAGGAATTGACATGAAACTTAGAATGAAAGTCTTTAGCTTGTTCCACTGCGGAGAAGATATGAGGGTCTCTAGTAGCAATGTCTGTAACATCATTACCAAAGGACAACGGGCCTGGTAGGCTGGAATGGGCCCGAATGTGTACAATAAAGAAAGGATTTTTTCTACTCCAAATTAACTTTTGTAAAAAAGACAAGTGTGAGGCTATAGAGGAATTTGAGGCAATCATACCTGCCAATTCTAAGTTTTGAACAGCATTCACAACATATTTACTATTGGAAAACAGATTAAAAGGTTCAGAGTGAGTTTTGAACACCTCTATAACCATAAAAAGTTCAGTTTGTTGAGCAGACGTGGTAGGGACCAACAGCGTCTGCATGGCATTATTGACAGTGATGGCCCCTGTGCCATCTTTGGAGCCATCAGTAAATATTAAGGTAGCATTTGCAATGGGGATTTTTCTAGTAATGACAGGGAATATTATAGGATGGAGATCCCAGAACTGAAGAAGTGGGTCTGACGGTATGTGATTGTCAAACGTAGCATGAGTGCTAGTATAGACTATAGTCCATAGAGGATAATTGTTAATGAGATACTGCAGTTGAGCAACAGTATAGGGAGTAACTATAGTAGAGGGAAAGATGTCAAAAACAGATGTAGACATCTTAAGTGCCTTTAAAATAATTTCTGCCATCATATCAGGATAGTTTGATATCACTTTGTTGGGAGAGTAGTACTGATGAACCCATAATAAAGGACCATTTTGCCAGAATACTCCAGTAGGAAGGTTACTGGTAGCTAACACAATCAATGTCAACGGCTTATTTAAATCTATTCTATCAAGGTGAGTGTTCTCCATAGCTCATTCCACACAAAGGAGGGCTTTACGGCCTTCACAAGTGAGCTCTCGTGAAGAGAGAGGATCTGAATCCCCTTTGAGTATGTCAAAGAGAGGAGCCAAAAGAGAAGTGGAAACACCAAGATAGGGTCTTAGCCAATTGATGTCTCCCAACAGCTTCTGGAAATCATTCAAGGTTGTTAGGTGATCCACTCTAATAGTAATCTTAGCAGGTTTAACCAATCGAGCATTGATAGTGGATCCCAAGAAATTTTTTACCTCTGTCATTTGTACCTTTTTGGAGGCTATAAATAGCCCCCAGCGCTCTAACATTTCTACCATCTCAGAATAACCCTCCTGCAAAACAGTATCATCTTTATGAGCTATTAGTATGTCATCCATATAATGATAGATCAGAAGGTCAGGATATTGTTTTCTCACAGTATCCAGGGCCTTACTTACATAGATCTGGCACATGGTAGGGCTATTAGCCATACCCTGGGGGAGAACTATCCATTCATATCTACTATTGGGGTAGGCATTATTAGTTGTGGGTACCGAAAAGGCAAATTGTTTTGTATCCAGATGATGTAATAGAATAAAGAAGAAACAATCTTTTATATCTATTACAATGCAAGGCCAATCTGCAGGGAGAGTTGATAACACAGGAAGCCCTAGTTGAATAAGTCCCATAGGCTCCATAATGGAATTGATTGCCCTCAAATCATGCAGTAATCTCCACTTTCCAGATTTCTTTTTAATGATAAAAATTGGGGTATTATAAGGAGAGGTGGATGGTCTGATATGTCCGGCCTCCAATTGCTTCTGAATCAACATTTGGGCCGCCTCTAATTTTTCTTTAGAGGGGGCCACTGAGGGACCCAAACAGGAGTCTCAGATGTCCATTTAATTTTTAATGCCTCAGTGGCCCCTGGGAAAAACCCAGGCCTTCCCTATTCTTAATAGGGGAAAGTTTAACAGGTGCTATGATCCCTTGACTGTTCTTTCCAAGACCCTGGCCCCAAATATGGCCTTGGCTTAACATCATTAGATTAGCCTGAGGACTGCTATATGGAACCTCTGAAGTCAAAAATAAGCCCATAGATTCCATAACATCTCTTCCTCATAAATTTACTGGGAGATTATCAAGAACATAAGGTTGAAACACACCACCATGGCCTTCTTCATCTTTCCATTTTAAGATCTTTGCACTCCTATCAGGATTGGAAGCTGTACACAATCCTCTGAGAGTCTGAATCACTTTATCAAGAGGCCAGGCTTTTGGCCAATCTGCAAATCTGATAATACTTTTATCAGCCCCGGTGTCCAACAATCCCTGAAAGCGTCTACCCTCTATCATCAAATTCGTCATAGGCCTTTGTTTCAAATCCATGGACAGGAAGGCAACATTAGTGCCAGTGGATCCAAGCCCCCGATCTCCTCTGATGACATCTTTAGAAGGATATTGTTCATGACAGCTGGGTAACACCAGCAATTGTGCTATGTGGTCACCAGGAGATATAGCAGCCATACCTCTAGGTGCCGCTGCAAGTATTTTAATCTCTCCTGTATAATCAGAATCAATAACTCCAGGGGTAATCATAAGGCCCTTCAGCGCGGATGAGCTTCTCCCTAAAACCAATCCCACCGTTCCTTTCGGTAGAGGGCCACTCACAGTGGTAGGAATTGGTTGCACCCCCATATCTGGTGTCAATATTGCTCTGGCAGAGGCACAGAGGTCCAATCCTGCGCTCCCTCTTGTTTGTCTGATTGGGGCGTCAACGGGAAATGAGTGTGAAGCACTGTCTGAATGGCCCTGTATATTTGTGGGCTCCGAGGCTGAGGGCCCTGTTTCCCGTTTTTTGGAAACAATGGAGACAATGGATTTCCGTCCTTATATCTAGTAGATTTGCATTCATTTGTCCAATGGTTCCCCTTTCTGCAACGGCAGCACACACCCGGGGGAGGACCTTGAGGGCAATTCCTATTAATATGTCCTGATTGCCCACATTTGTAACAAACTCCTGTATGAGAACTGGCCCTCCCAGTCTCTCCTCTCAATCCCTGTGTAATGGCAGCAGCCAAATCTTGTCCTTGTATTACTGTTTCATTAATATCTTTGCATGCTTTTAAGTAGGCTGAAAGTTCCTTATTTCTCCATGGTCTTATGGCTTCTTTACACCATTTGTTAGCCTGTTCATAAGCAAGCTGCTTAACCAGGGGCATGGCTTGGTCTACATCCCCAAACATATGGCTAGCTGCTTGCATTAATCTGTCTACAAACAGGGACAGCATTTCTCCACTGCTTTGAGGAATGCTCGGGCGGTGGCTGTTTTTAGAGGCATTCCATTCTTTTTTAACAGCTCCTCAAGAGGCTGTTCCATTCTGATCCGTGATATTTCTGATCCCATTGTAAACTTTAAGCCCTTCCATGATAGCTATCACAAGAATACACAGAAACCAAATACACAACAATACCACAAACACACAAAGACTTACAACTTGACACGAATTCATCTACTAAAGGACGTCCGACGCTGTCTTTCAGCCACTTGCCTAGTCCCTCAGAGATACTCTTCCATTAGTCCCTCAGGGAGACTCTTCCATTAGCCTCGAGGTCCCTACTCCTGTTCAAACAGGGTCTGCTAGTTAAATTTCAATTTACCATTAATACTTACAATTGGTTTTCACGTTCCCCATATGGGCCACCATCTGCCGCGTTCAACCAGCGAAGCGGCAATAACGACGTGTACACTCTTGTTGCTTGCAGAGATCTCTCTTTATTCAGGAAGTCAAACAGCTTAAATAGTAAAAGTGAACCAATCCGTAGGCTGTTGCTAAGAGGAAGAAAACTCTGCTGCCAGCTCCTATTGGTTGTCCCTAGGTGGTCAGATGTTGCAAGCACAAGAACCAGGAACAGCAAGAGGTCAGCTGACTTGGTTTGGCCAGCGGCCAGCCACCATCTTAAAGCTGCCTGCGTGGTGTGGGCCCCCGGGTGCCGCCCGCCACACTACTGTCTATAATTTCATAGTTATTTACCATTTTTATTTAATTTGGGGTTAGTATAAGTACTGGAAGTCAGCTTTTTATACTGTTTGTACTATACATGATAGTTTATCATTCCAAATTAACTCAGATTGTTATCATAAAAGCTACACTTAGGTAAAACATCTAGATAACAGCGGTTATATTTTATAAGGAAATACAAAATGGAATTGACAAAAAGCAAAAACATTCAGTTTGTATAATAGTCATGAGTTGGGAGAAATAATTTCCCTAATCTCAAACATTTACTTACTTATATTATATCCCTCATTTATTTTGAGATTATAGAAATCTTTATAACAAGAACCTATTCTTTGAACCTAACTTTAAATAAGTTTAATTTTAGCCTGCTTTGGAACCATCCTAACATGGAGAATTGTGGGACACTGAGTCTTATCTCAGGCAAGAATGGGCTTTTAACAGAATCTTAAGTAAAGCCATTTTCCCCTGGAGTTTTAAAATATAATTTTATAAAACTTATAAATTACTTTTTGAGTCTGAGTATTAGTTAAAATAATACAATATTACATCTGAAATGTGAATTAAACAAGACTGAGTGCTTTTAAACAAATCAGACTCTCCCTATTACCCTTTAAAATGCATTTAGATTTCCATTTCAGTGTAAAGAGTAACATAAAATTTTATATATAACTTATTGATAACAGGTTACCTTTATCTAGTTGCAAATCATCAGATGACATAAATTATCAGCAAAACTGGTTATTCTTATATAAATTTGAAGGAGACTATAGTTTGAAAAAAATGAATTTGATAAAATGTTTTCCTAAGCTGACATTTTTGAAGGTATACTTGAAAAAAATGAGTACATCTAGTACCAAAGAAGCTAGCATTACATAGACATTTTTACATTGATTACATTTAAATTTTAAGTCAAATTTAGAATCCGTAATGTAAGATAACAACAATTATAGGTTGGCATAGGTTATCAATACTGACAAAGGTCAAGGATAATTTTAAATCTTATACATTTAGGAAATAGCATTCATGACCAGAAATTAGCTTTTAGTCAAGGTGAAAAAAGATAAGCCAGATCTTTAAATGGTCATATGGCCTTTAATATTTGATACCATGTACAGAAAAACATATATTGGTCACCTTCTCATTAAAATTATATAAACCTTTACATAATGTTTAGATAAGATTTATATTAATGTTGTATTCAGATTATATATATTTCTGATTATTGGAAGTTAACCATATTGCAGTAACTTAAAATAGCAATTGTTTATTTAACCAGCTATGAAGTAATCATTTATAAGACTTTAAAACAAATGCACATACCCTGATTGTTAAGACTTAGCTTCCTAAGTAATAAAATCTAACAGACATAAGGAAATTACTTTGATAGATAACAGCAGATCAGTGTTTTAAGAAACCCTTATTACCTTAACACATAGAGAATCAGTTTGTCAGCACTGGACCTTAAGAGAGCCTTAAATAACTTCGAAGGTGCTAGTACAGCCAACTTAGTCACAGACACTCAGACTTTTGAGAGTTACTCTCCACAAACCTTTTACAGCTTATTTAGACACTCAGAGCTTATTTGTCTTGGCATATAAAATATTTTGTTTAAATTCATATTCTGAAGCAATCCTTATAAAATTTTCGAACTTTTAATTTGTCCTTTGAATGTGATCAAATACTTCATTGTTTATAATACTGTAATTGAAACAGCCAACACCTTTTGTACTCTTTACATATCAAATTATATGTCATAATTTTAACTTTTAGTAACCTTGTTCCTAGTGAAAACCCAGAAACAAAGCAATCTTAAGCCTTTCTTTAAAATGAACTTGTAAAAGTTCATTTAATAAACCCAAATATATATATCACCTTATAGAATTTAGGAAACCTGTAATACTTAAATTTATATCTAACAATGGATATTTTAACATTTTAACTTTGTAAATTAATAAAATGTCCCCTTTAACAAACTTATTTATTAATATTAATCTTACTTATGTTAAATCTAATTTACTCATTTTTAGCTATGATCCATGAAAATCAAGACATAGTTTCCCTGCTTAAGAGAAAGAAAACAAAAATCCTAGAAGCAATTAATTTTTAAATATTTTAAGCTAAACATAACAGTGGTCTGCTGTTTTGCCACTGAGGTTTATTTTTAAATGGACACCTTTTTATTTTTCAGGACAAACTTTTAGTAATATGACCACATATAAGTTAATAATTTTATTTTATTTTTTATTGGTTCAATGTAGTCTTACATATTGAAGGGATTCACTGTTTCACATGCATATGTAATGACAAAGTAGCTTAATCCTGATCCTTGTCCAAGATCTCCCCCACTTCACCCACTCCCAAATCTCACATCTCTTATATAATTCCCCCATCTTACAGATATAAATGTCTGTATACATGTATTTTAATTATTGAAATTGCTAGATTTATATGCCTGCCTGAGTATACTTTGGCTTCTCATGGGAGTAAAGTATTCTCTACAGTATTGATCGCCCCCATTTTCCCTCCCTCTTCTCTCTCTCATTTTTCTCTCTCTCTCCTACACAAACTTCAAAGTTATAGTTCCCATAGCTTATGTGTTACTTCAAATTTTGTGGCTCTATCACATAAACTTGACTAACTTTCATCCTATCTTAGGTTGTACTCTAGCTTCCAATATGAGAGAAAACATTCAACCTGTAAGTCTCGATGTTTGGCTTGTTTCTCTCAGCCTGATTTTTTTCCCATTTCCATCTGTTTACCTGCAAAAGCCATGATATCATTCTAATAGCTAAGTAGAACACCATTGTATAAATATACCACAGTTTTTGGACCCATTCATCCTTGAAGGGCATTTATATTGTTTGCATAATTTAGCTATTGTAAATTGAGCTGCTATAAACAGCTCAATAAACATTGAAGTAGTTTTGTCTCTGTAATATGATGCTTATAACATTGTAGAAAAATACCCAAGAGGGGGATTTCTGGGTTGTACAATTTTTCCATTTCTAATTTTTTAAGGAATCTCCACACTGCTTTCCACAGTGATTATACAAGTTTGCATTCCCGCCAGCAGTGTACAAATGTACCTTTCTCCCCACAATCCCTCCAATGTCTGTTGTTGTTCATATTCTTCGTCTTTGCCATTCTGATTGGAATGAGGTGGAATCCCAGTGCAGTTTTGATTTGCATGTCTCTGATTGCTAGTGATGTAGAACACATTCTCATATACGTTGGCTTTTTGAACTTCCTCTGTTGAGATGTTTCTGTTCAGTTCCATAGCCCATTTGTTGATTACAGTGTTTGCATTTTTGGTGTTAAATTTTTTGAGTTCTTTGTATATTTTGGACATTAGCCCCTTGTCAGAGAGGTAGCAGGCCATGATTATCTCCCATTCTGTATGAAGTCTCTTCACAATTTTGACCACTTCCTTAGCTGTGCAGAAGGTCTTTAGTTTAATGAAATCCCACTCAATTATTGCTGATTTTAATTCTTGAACTATGGAAGGCTTTTAAGGAAGAAGGTGTCAATACCAATATGGTAGAGTGTTGATCCTATTTTTTCTTCTAATAGTTGTAGGTTGCTGGTTTAATTCCTAGTTCTGTGATCCATTTCAATTTGAGTTTTGTGCGTGGTGAAAGATAAGGATCTAATTTCAATTTTCTGCATATAGGTGTCAAGTTTGTCCAGCACCATTTGTTGAACAGACTGCCTTTCCTCCAAGCTATATTTTTGCTCCCTTTGTCAAGTATGTAAAGATTTGTGGGTTAGTCTCAGTGTCTTCTATTCTATTCCATTGGTCTTCCTGCCTATTATGATACCAATACCATGATGTTTTTGTTACTTCAGCTCTATAGTATAATTTCAGGTCACGTATTGCAATCCCTCCTATCTTGTTTTTTATTTATTTATTTATTTATTTTTGCTTAGTGATGCTTTCGCTGTTCTGGGTTTCTTATTGTTTGGAAAGAATTTGAGAATTGATTGTTCTATATCTGTGAAGAATGACATTGGTATCTTGATGGGGATTGAATTAAGTATGTAGATTGCTTTCGGAGGAATGGCCATTTTAATTAACTATATTGATTTTGCCTATCCAAGAGATTAGATGTCTTTCCATCTTCTCTGTTCTTCAGTTTCTTTCTTTAGCATTCAGTCGTTGTCATTTCAGATGTCTTTAATTTCCTTTGTTAAATTAATTCCCAAGTATTTTTTTAAGTTATTGTCAATGGAATGGATTTTCTCATTTTTTTCTTTGGCAGAATTGTTATTGGAGTACAGGAAAGCTACTGCTTTGTAGGTGTTGATCTTCACTTACAAAGGATCTTGTATCCTGCCACTTTGCTAAATTCATTCATAAGCTCTACAAGTCTTCTGATAGTTTTTTGAGTCTTCTAGGAATAGGATCATATCATTAGCAAATTGAGATAATTTAACTTCTTCTTTTCCTATTTGAATCACTTTGATTTCCTTCTCTTGTCTGCTCTGGTTAAAGTTTCAGGAACTATATTGAATAAGAATGGTGAGAGTGGACATCCTTGTCTTGTTCCTGAGTTTAGTAGGAATGATTTATTTTTCTCCATTAAGTATAATGTTAGCTGTGGGTTTGTCATTAATGGCTGTGACAAAATTAAGGCAAGTTTCTTTGATGCCTATCTTTTCCAAAGTTTTTTTTTCTTTACTTGTGCATTAATTTATTTTTTTATTACATGTATATAGAGATACAGTTGAGGGGGAAATATTATCAAACCATCAATAACCAATGTATATATACTTAGTTATTCCGGGGTAATGCCAAATCATGGATGTCCAGCTTGGGTTTCCCCTGTTGCTGTTTCCACCAGAAGACCTCTTGTGTTAAATGGGTATTTTGTGGAGGAATGGCATCTGCTTCTAAGATTGTTCCCCCATATTCCCACTCTCCAGTCCCTAGGAGTTCTTCGTACACCTTCCCCCCTCCCCATCCCCTCCCTACGCCTCAAAGTAACCTAGGGATCCATCCCCCTATTGCATTGAGAATCATACAATTAAGTTGTTGTTAGGTTAGCCGTATAACCTACTGCTTCCCCATGTATTCTAGCTTCCACAGATGAGGGATGCCATTCGGCCCTTGATTCTCTGAGTTTGGGATACTTCACTGAGCATAATTCTTTCCATCTCCATCCATCTGACTGCAAAAGCCATAATATCGTCTTCTCTAATGGCCAAGTAGAATTCCATTGTATATAAGTACCAGAGTTTTTGTATCCACTCATTGAGTGAGAGGCATCTGGGTTGGTTCCATAGTCTAGCTATAGTAAATTGAGCTGCTATAAACATTGATGAAGCCATAGCCCTATAATATGCGGATTCTAACTCTTTTTGGAAAATACCTAGGAGTGGGATAGCTGGGTCATAAGGTGGTTCCATCTTTAATTTTTTGAGGATTCTCCACACTGCTTTCCATAGTGGCTGAACCAGTTTGCAGTCCCACCAGCAGTGTAATAGTGTTCCTCTTTTCCCACAGCCCCTCCAGCATCTGTTATTATTAGAATTTTTCATTTTTGCCACTCTAACAGTAGTGAGGTGGTATCTCATTGAAGTTTTGATTTGCATTTCCCTTATAGCTAATGATGTAGAGCATTTTCTCATATATTTATGGGCTTTCTGGACTTCCACTGGAGAGAAGGTTCTTTTAAGTTCTTTAGTCCATTTATTGATTGGGTTATTTGTGAGTTTGGAGTTTAGTTTCCTTAGTTCCCTGTGTATTCTGGATATTAGCCCTCTGTCTGAGGTGTAGCAGGCAAAGGTTTTCTCCTCTTCTGTAGGTTCCCTTTTGGTGCTATAAACTAGATCTTTAGCTGTGCAAAAACTTTTTAGTTTAATTGGATCCCATTCATTTATTCTTGATTTTACAGCTTGAGCCATGGGAGTTTTGTTAAGGAAGTAGCTGCCGACTCCTATATGCTGAAGTATTGACCCTACTTCTTTTTCTAGTAAGTTTAAAGTTGTAGGCTTAATATCCAGGTCTTTGATCCATTTTTATTTAATTTTTGTGCAGGGTGAAAGGTAAGGATCCAGCTTCAGTTGTCTACATATGGCTATCCAGTTTGTCCAACATCATTTGTTGAACAGGCTATCTTTCTTCCACACTATGCTTTTGCCCCCTTTATCAAATATCAAATAGTTAAGGATATGGGGGTTTGTCTCAGGATCTTCTATTCTGTTCCACTGATCTTTGATTCTGTTTTGATACCAGTACCATGCTGTTTTTGCTACTATGGCTCTGTAGTATAATTTCAGGTCAGGGATTGAGATACCCCTACTTCTTCCTTTCTATAGAGTAATGTTTTGGCTAGTCTGGGTCTCCTGCTATTCCATATGAACTTGATAATTGCTTTTTCTATATCTGTGAAGAATGCCATAGGTATCTTGATGGGGATTGCATTGAATCTGTATAGGGCTTTGGGTAGAATGGTCATCTTTATTATTGATTCTGCCTAACCATGAGCATGGAATGTTTTTCCATCTGCTCAGGTCTTTTGTAATTTCTTTTTTTAGTGTTTCATAGTTTTCTTTGTAGAGGTCCTTAACATCCTTTGTAAGGTTAATTCCCAAGTATTTCATTTTTTTGGAAGTGAATGGTAGAAGTTTCCTGATTTCTTCTTCTGCGGATTTGTCCCTGGAGTAAAGAAACGCTAGTGATTTCCAGGAGTTGTAACCAGCTACTTTGCTGAAAACACCCATAAGCTCTATGAGTTTTCTGGCCAATGTTAATCGGTCTTCTAGGTATAGAATCATGTCATCAGCAAATAGAGCCAACTTAACTTCCACTTTTCCTATACGAATACCTTTGATTTCCTTCTCTTGCCCGATAGCTCTGGCAAGGGTTTCAAGGACTATATTGAAAAGAGTGGGGAGAGCGGACAGCCTTGTCTAGTACCTGAATTCAGTGGAAATGCTTTCAGTTTTTCTCCATTGAGGATAATGTTGGCTATGGGTCTGTCGTAAATGGGTCTGACATAGTTAAAGTATCTTCCCTTGATCCCTATCCTTTCCAAAGTTTTGACCATAAAGTGGTGTTGAATTTTATCAAATGCCTTCTCTGCATCAATTGAGATGATTATATGATTTTTGTTTTTAACTCTGTTTATATGGCAAATTACATTTATTGATTTGTGTATGTTGAACCAGTCTTGTTTTCCTGGAATGAAGCCTACTTGATCATAGTGCATTACCTTTTAAATGTGCTTTTGTATCC
>PVKS010007561.1:0-72306 GCA_004027875.1 Aplodontia rufa | reverse complement strand
ATGATTCCAGTTCCACTACTGAGCTCTAACAATAGTTTCATGGGATCCCCTTTACAGATGGCTTTGCATTTTAAGTGGGACATGGAGTAAAGAGGAAAGTTCAGTCAGGAAGGTATTTGAGGAAATATTCTGATTCTCTGTCACTGAGGCTGGAGCTAAGGAAAAATCCAGGAGGACAGAGTGCCTGGATGATAGATGTTTTTAAGGAATGATTACATTATATGGTAGCTAAGGAACAGTACTAAGCAGAATAATTTCACAACAGCATTAGGAATGATGAATTTACCCTAGTTCAGAAGCATAGAGACAATGCCAGCAAATTCCATACAAATTAGAATGAGTAGTAAAGTTGCAGGCTGTAACCATCCGTAGTCTAATAATCTATAATATAGACAGGGTGACAGCTGTTCAACAAGGATGGATACACTTTGACTTTAGTTATGGGATCAGATTGGACAGGGGAAGAAAGATAACTTGTTTGTTTGCTTGTTTTAAAATGGAGCCTCACCATGTTTCCCAGAATGGCTTCAGATTCCTGGTTTTATGTGATCCTAACCCCTTAGCTTTCTGAGTAGTTGGAACTACAGGCATACACCATTGTGCCCAACCTTGAAATCTTCACTATTTTTTTTTAAGAGAGAAGGACAGTGAGAGAGAGAGATAAAGAGAGAGAGAATCAATTTTTATTGAGTTTTTCACTTGGATTTCATGCTTTGACACTTAGTTGTGTACATAGGTGCTGGGGTTTGAACCCATGTACTCGCGCATGCTGGGCAAGCACCATAACCACCGAGCCACCACTCCAGCCCCAAAATCTTCATTATTAATCATAGCAATCCTTTATAAATTTGTTTAGGATTTAAATTTTACACATTATTTTACATATGTGAAGTCCTCATGGTCCCTTTAAGATAAGTAAAGAAGAATTATCTTTTCCTGGTTTGCAAATGATATACGTGACAGATGCCCTATAAACATGGGTAGGATGGTTGATTTGTTGATTGACTCATTGATTGACTGATTGATTAGCAATCCCTAAGAAAAGTAGCAGAACTTCCTTCCCACTAAGGAAGGGGCTAAGATAGAAATAACCACTTTATCAATGAGAAAGTGAATTGACTAGTTCCTTATCACCAAGTTTATAAGCAGACCCGGAGTTTTTCTTGGCCTAAATCAAGGATTAATTTCATTACTATGTGTTTATTTACAAATGAGCGTCTCTGGAACACCTGACGATACCATGTGGACAATTTCACAAATATCAAGGTAGCTCCACAGCTATGAAGATGGACATATTCCTGGTTTGGCCGCAGGGTATATCTAACCAGGATGACACCAGGACCAAGAGCAAGAAACACAGGTAACTTCTGCCTTTTATTCCTTTTTGGACCTCCATATTCTGGCCATGTTTTAAAAAACAATACACTGTACACATACATAAATGTGTGAAATATAAATGATGGTAAAATAATTTAATTGGAAAACATCTCAAATTCCTCTCCAGAAATGATAGGTAGAAATTCTAAATTCTATGCCAGGTGTGGTGGCACAAGCCTGTAATCCCAGTGACTCGGGAGGCTGAGGCAAAGCCAGCCTCAGCATTTTAGCAAGATCCTAAGCAACTTAGCAAGACTCTGTCTCAAAAATTTTAAAAATAAGTAATTAATTTTTAAAAAGGGCTGGGGATGTAGTGGTTAAGTGCCCCTGGGTTCAATCTCTGGTACTAAAAGAAAACAAAAAGAACTTCTGAATTCTTTCTTCTTCCTTGGTAGTTCATGCTGAGTTCACACATTTTCTTTTAATATCAAGCTTTCATAATCTAGATGCATAATAGTAATTTATTTCCTCTTTTGTGTCTTTTCCTGTCAATAAATAGGGCAACTGGGAGAAAATAATTCTGAGAATATATGAGAGGAAAATGAGAACCTTTTTACCCACATTTTGTGTGATGTGAGCATTGAACATGTCTCCCCCACCCCCCTAAAAAAAGATGTGGGGAGAAATCTCTCATTTTAGATGATTGTCAGGATTTGGGAAATAATGGAATATTTAATTCTGTGTAAACAGGTGCCAGTTGCTGGAGTAATCTACTTAATGAGACCCAATAAGGTTAGAAAAATTTTAATGCCAGTTGGGAGTGGATGTACAGATGGTCCAAAAACTAAGAATGAAGGGGTTAATTGGAGAAAAAATGAAATTTAAATGAATCACATTTAAACACCTACTCTGTGAGGAAAGTCTTGGAAACAGAATTTTAATGTCAGTTCAGTTAATGGCACCATTTAAAATAATAACTCAAAGTATTCTAAATCAATGGAACAGTTGAAATGTGAGACAAAACGCCGTCCATCATCACCTTCAAAAAAGTGTTCCCAGGGGTTTCACACATGCGTAGGACCAGCACCTAGCAACCCATCAGACATTTCCTGCAAGCTTACACTTTTTAAAAGAATTTTTATATGAAAAATATCCCTTTTTAAAAGAGCAAGAAAACCTATGGTAGATATGCCAGATTGTATGCTATGTTTTATATATATATACAATTATTGAGATACAAGAACAAGTTTTTATTGTCATGCATGCAGTAAAAAATATTGGGGGCTGGAGCAGTGACTCAGCAGTTACTGGGTTACTATGCTTGCCTGGAATGCACAAGGATGCACATTCGAACCCTAGCACCATGTACACAACGAAGTGTCAGAGCAACAAAAGCCACATGAAAAACTAAATAAAATTGATTCTTTCTCACACATGCACACACTGTTCCTCTCTCTCCTTAAAAAATTACTTTAAAAAAATTGTCAACATGCTCAACTAGATTCTCTTCTCTCTTTTTTTTCTCTCTCCACATTTTTTTTTTTTTTTGGTGCATTGTAGTTACACACAATGATCGGATTTGCATCCGATTGTGTTGCACACAATATGACAGTGTAATTTGAGCAATATCACTCCCAGCACTTGGCCTCTCCCTCCCGTCCTCCCATCCTGTGGTCCCTTTCCTCTACTGATCTCCCCTCTCTTATCACAAATTTACAAGTAAGCTACAAAATAAGTTCTGTGATTATGCTAAGTTTGCCCTTATGCTAAAACTAAGGGAGTTAAATCAGCCTTTCATTATGGAAGAATAGAAAGGAGACAAGAAGAAAGAAGGAAGGATAGAAAAGTAGGAAGGGGCCCTTTAATCGGGAGGAAGACAGGAAAGAAGCAGAGAGGGAATAAGAAGAAGATAACAAGCAACTAGGAACTTAAACACCACAAACTCATTTCATCAACACAGCAACCCTGCTCTGAGATTAATATTCACTTCATTTTCTAGATGAGAAATCTAAGATTCAAGGGGAATAGCTGCACCTGTTCACAGCTAACAAATAATGGATCCAGAGGTTTGACCCCTAACAGCAGTCCCACACCAAGCGGCCTCCTTAACTATAGGCTTAACGTTGGGCTCTCTTAAATGTTTCTTTGCAATGCTGCAGTGTCATGGGAGTGCTCCTGCTCCCGTTTTGAGACTCTGCTGCAGGGCGCATGGCTAGCATCTTGCCACACCTTGGAGTCTCCTACAGCTTCACACCACACCTCCAGGCTGCTCCCAGCACATGAGTGAGCACAGCAGTATGTGAACCTGGCAATTCCCGCCAAGATGGCATTCCTTTAATGGGCACCGTTGGTGTAAGGAATCCCCATTGGCCTGAGTGAAGCTCTAAGGGTCTGGGGCTTGTGTCCAATCCTTCCTTCTTTTTCTCTTTTCACAGCTGGCGGATCTACACAGCATTGTGATAATTTCCTTGCCTCCTCGAGGATTTGGTCAGATTATTACACATCTCAATTTATTACTAACACTTCATGTAGGATCCTCACCTCCAAGCAAATAGTTCCATCTACTTTACCCCACAAAATGTGCTCATTCCAGAAAATACTATCACAAGGTACATGTTATGTCTTCCTCACACAGCCAATCCTCCCTTGACTGCACCTCCCAGCAAGTCTCCCAAAGCTGCTCATTTTGCCTCCTGTCTGGAGATTCTTACTGGGCACAGCTATCTCCTCCCTAACCCAGTTTCACTGCATGCAGCAGAAGTTTAGGGACAGGAAACAGTGTGTAACAGAAATGTTGGTAGTGTCAGAGTGATCATCCACCGCTTTTTAAAACCAGTTTGACACTTTGAAAGCTGGTGATTAGGACACATCTTAGTTGACACTAAAAGAAAACATAAAAATAACTTAGATGAAGCCCAAGAGTTCTTCCTGCATTAGGCAGAGGATGGGCACTCCAATTTGGGAATTTTTTACATTGAACACTCAACATTTGGTGTTAGGTGGATTCCAAGAGGCTGAGTGGGGGCAGGGCATCAGGCAGCCAGCGGGAAAGGAACAACCAATCAGACACTGGCAGACAAGCCCCCAATGGCATCTTGCAATCACCCAATGATTGATGGAGTCACCAGCCAATCCCTGAAGAACAAGGCCCCCAAACTGCTTTGCCCACCCCAGACTATAAAGTCGCTGCCCAGGGGGATTAGGGCCACTTCCCCTGCCCACCCTCATTATGGCAGTGCAAGTGAATCTGGCCTGAGAGCTGCTGATCCCAATAAAAAACATCCAGACCTGAATGCTTGGTGTTGAACACCCATCTTTCCTGATTTTTTACAGTCAATTCCAAATCATACTGTGATCAAAAATAATTTGAAGGTCTCAGGATCCAAATTACACTGTTTTTATTTAATGATTATGTTTTTAAATCCTACACGTCAAAGACAACACAAGTAGCTTAAATCTTAACTACAAAAAGTTAGCTGGAGCTTATTTAGCACTTCATGCTGAAAATGAAATCTTTAGAATTAAAATGTAACTATTATAGCAGAAAAATAATTCCATCTTATAAAAGATGAAAATATCAGAAATACAGAGTGGACTGACCATCCTCTTAATACTTTCAAAAATTGAATTTGGGCCAAAATTATAAATGTCAACGAGCATCCTTCTGCAATAAAAACTATAGATTATCTTTTTTAAACAATATTTTTTAAAAATAAAACTAAGGAAATTAATTTTTGTTTGGCTTAAATTACCTCACTCCGTTAAAGCCTTGAAATGAATTCCCAAGGAGTGATGTAGACGGAATTCTTATTTTCAACTTGGCATTTTTCATTTGTTTGCTTTGAGCTTTAAATGGCAAACCATTATTCTTATTATTAATGCACTGAGCTACAGAAGCATTAATGTATGGATATTGGTAACAACAGCTTAAGAAAACCAACTATATAAAAATAGTATTTATAAAGAATTGAGACTGTTTATTAATGTCACCAAAGAGTATGTGGCCTTCAAAAATGAATTACTGCAAAGCATTTTAGATTGCATTATATAATCAATTTAATAATAAGTAGTAAATGATCAATTAGTGATCCCTGGGCTGCTGTCACCTACAGAATGTTTGATAGAGTTGGTTAGGTGTCACAGCCCAAGTGCCATTTTCTTTTCTTGATTTCTGGCAGAAAGGCTTTCACCTACCAGGTAGTCATAGATATCATCCCACAACACCAGATTGAGTGGTTTGACACGGAGGTGAGAGTGCTCTACTACCACATAGCCACTGAAAAATTAGTTTGCAGAACACTAAATGACAAAGAAAATCTTTACTACTGTGAGTAAAAAATCATGTTAAAAAAAGAATATTTGGAGCATAATCACAATTTTGTGAAGTTAATTAAATAAGCACCTACATAAATTTGTAAAATTCCAGAGGCTAAATGCCAAGATACAGGGATAGCAATTGACATTTTTTTCATTCTCATACAATTCTTAATTTTAAAAATAGCCATATCTTTCTTGTAACAAATATATCAGCAGCACAGCATTATGCAATGGCAGCGAACATCCAAGGATCTCAGTGGCTATGCCTGGTAAAGTTCATTTCTCACATACAATGGTGCATAGATCGGCTCTGCTTGGGGAGCTGATAGGGATCCATACTGACATAGATGTTATCTGCATACATCTTTCCACAACTGCTGAGACCAAAAGAGTGGTGGCAAATTGCACACAGCTCTGAAAACATATAACACATATGTTATAAATGACATATGCCACTGTCTCTCACATTCCATTGTAAAAGCAAAAATCACATGGATAAAATTAACTTCAAAGTGGGTAGGAAATGAAATCTGACCCTATGCCTAGGAAAAGGGCCTAAAGATCCTACAAGGCTTACACTTAAGTTTTAACAATACTTTTTATGCTTCCAAAAATTTTCTAAAATGTGTTTATTATAATATCTCTGGAAAAAACATCGTAACATATATCATTCTCAAAGATAAAAGCCAAAAAAAAATGTTTAAATATTTAGGGCTGGTAGTGTAGATCAATAGTTGAGCACTTGTCTAGCAAGATCCTGGATTTGATGGCCAGAGTATAAAGACAAAGAGTGAAATTCATCATCACAACATTCAAGAAAAAAAATTATCTTCCAAATAGAGAATATAGCATCAAAGGAGAATACTAATTTTAAAGCATAAAATAAAGTAAGCTTAGAGAGAAAATCAATACCATATCAATGATCTTAGAATTAAAGACTGCTGAGTAGAAAAACACAAATGAAAGTTAGGATTTGTAACATGGCCCTAAGGGAGCCCCCTATTGTGGTTTAGATATGAGTTGTCCCCCCAGAAGCTCAGTGTGAGACAATGCAAGAAAGTTAAGTAGTGATTGGGTTATAAGAGGTTTAACCTAATCAGTGCTTTGATCCCCTGATGGGGATGAACTTGGTGGTAACTGTAGGGTGTGTCTGGAGGAGGTGGGGCATTGGAGTCCTGCCTTTGGGGTATTGGGGTATATATTTGGTGATCTGAGATAAGGTCTCTCTCTGCTTCCTGGTGTGGTATCTTCAGCTGCTTTCCTCTACCACACCCTTCCACCATGATGGTCTGCTTCACCTCAAGCCCCAAGGAATAGAGCTGGCAATCTGTGAACTGAGACATCTGAAACTATGAGCCCCCAAAATAACTTTTGCTTCTTAAAATTGTTCTTGTCAGGTCGTTTGGCCACAGTGGTGAAAAGGCTGACTAAAAAACACACCCACTGCCAGTCCACACAAAGCCATTTGTGAAAGGATCACACAGTATCAAGGGAAAAAAAATTATATGAGAACATACTCAACAGCCACAATGGCCCAGTGTTCATAGTAGAGTCTGGCTTTTGGTGATTACAGGGGCTCAGTGTGTCCATATGATCATAAGTAGTTAATCATTTTGTTGTTCATTTATTCACCAAATATTTTTACTGTATCCAAATCCAGGCCAGTCATCACTGTCATTATAGGTCTTAGGACAAAGCAATGAACAAAACAAATGTGTTCTTATTCTCATGGAGCTTATGATTTGATATGGGGAAGGGAAGTGGACAATGAACAGTTAGAGTATGTCCAGCTGGTACTAAGTGCACATTTTATGCAGGATAAGGAGATAGAGAGGGACGGCAGGTGCTGCTTGAGGTAAGGGTCAAGGAGGACCTCCTTATGACAAAGTGACATTGAAGAAGAAACATGAAGGAACTGAGAGATGAACCCATGCAGGTAGGGAAAAGAGGATTCCAGGCTGCAAATAGAATTTACAAGGCTCAGAGTCCGAAGCACAACTTGTGTGTGTGTGTGTGTGTGTGTGTGTGTGTGTGTGTGTGTGTGTTCTCACTCAAAGAGCCACAAAGGTTGGTGGAACTGCCACAGGGTGGGCCAGGAGACCGTTGTAATGGGATCCAGGAGGTAGCCAAGGATGAGATGATGATGCCTTTCAGGTCACTGTAGGAAAAGGCTTCAAATTTTATTCCTTGTCCAAAGAAAGTCATTAGCTAGTTTTGACAAAGAAGTGACTTGGTCTTACTTTCATTTAAATGAATTCCTCGGGTGCTGTGTGGTGAGCTGATAGCCCAGAGCAGAAGCGGCTGACCTCTTAGGTGTTGTTGCCAGAGCCTGCTCAAGGTGGCTTGAAGTACACTGTGAATGGTGGAGGTGACTAAAATCCAGGTATCCTCGCATGAACAGCCCTCAGTGTTTGCTGATGGATTGTGTCTGGAGTACTAGAGAGAAGAGTCAGAGGATATTCTGCTATCACGTACAAATCATAGAGGCTAAGAACACTCTTTTAAGCACTGTTATGTAAGAATAGCTAGAATGACGAATCCTACTTACCAACTGAATCCCTACCTCATGTGGAATTTTTTAAAACAAAGCAAATTTATGTCAGGCTGGAGGATTTCAGAGGATTCTAATTAAATAAAAAATAACTTGATGTGCATACAATTTTTCATATCTACTAAATTTATACCTGTGGAGCAAGTATGAGATGCAGTCTAAAATAATCCTTTGTAATTTATCTGTGGATTGAAAGGATAGGACTTGAGGAATAGACTAAATAAAACAAGAATGGAATTGAGGATATCAGAGCAGTAGAACCCTGTCCAAAAGAAGCCTTAATTACAACAGTTTCTTTACAACACTGTATTTAATTAAAAAAAAAAAAAACAGGCTCAACTCTTCCCCTCAAAAATTTGTGCATCCTAAATAGAATTCTCCCATGGAACAATGTGAACTACTTGTCACATGAGAATCACCAGGGGAGTGAGAAGAATATTAGGTTAATATCAAATTCTAAATGTTGTGAAGAGAGAAGTAAAAGAAAATTTATAAATTTTATGAAGACTGATTTGAATGTGAATTTTGGGAAGACTGAACTCAAAAATGAATATATACATTCCAAGCATTTGTAACTATGTCACTGCATATACTATATACAAAATGTTCTTCAGAGGTACAAGAATTATGTCACTCTTCTTGGGTTTTTAGGAAAAATATAGGACCCAGAAGAAAGACAAGAAATGGGGGGATGGGAGGAGGAAGATAGAGGGATGTGGTGGGGGGATATTGAACAAAATGTATTGCTGCATTTTGTGCATCTAGGAGTATGTGACAACAAATCCCATCATTATGTACAAGCAATGCACTAATAAAAAAATAAATTTAAAAAATGCACATATGAGAACTGTGAAAAATTTTACAGCAATGAAAACCAGGAGGAAAAAAGCAATTCTATCAGTAGAATCACGAAAGAGAATGCAAAAATAAAATCAAGCTGACAAATCATTACCAAAAAAAATTTTTTTAGCTACAAAAGAGAGAAGGTTGTTAAGAGTCACTGCACAGCATTATTTGGATGGAAGTGATCTCTGGACATATGGTTAAAGATGTTCTCGTCTTCTTTTTATCACTCCTCTGCAACTAAGGAATCTTCTCAGAGCTCTCTCTCTCTTCTGTCATCCACTTGTTAAAACCTTACTTCCTATATGAAATCTTTCCAAGCTTATTAAGAATGTGTTTTCAAATCAAATAGGAAAATGAAAACTTCCTTGCTAAAAACATTTTTAAACAAAATTTTTCATGAGCATTTTATAGTGCATTTCTCATGTTTAAAAAGAAAAGGTCTTCATGCCAAAGCTCTAATAAAAACATTTCCACAATAGCCAAGAACTGATTTGTATAAGTTCTGCCTCGCTCTCTAATTTTTCTGGCATAATTGTGAGCCCCTTCTGGGGCTGGTGCCAAAAATGTTTTATTTCTTCTGTACAAAAGTAAGTCTTACAGAAGGTCAAAGAAAAGCAATTTTTTCATTCATATAATGATTAAATTAAGTAGGAAAAAGGCAGATTGGATAATATGCTTAGCATACATCTTTGTCTTGATTATTTGCATATTTTAAGGTAATTATTAACTCATTAATTAATGAATAATGGCCTCCATTTTAATTTACCCTATTAGGTAGAAGAAGTCTCTAGACCACTGATTCTCACTTCTGACTGGAAGGAAAGGGAGTGATTATCAGAATCTTCTTGGGGTATAATTTGAAGAACTCCTGCAGGTGAATCAAATGTCAACCCTCCTCTCCCTCCTTATCCCTTCACCATGGGATTATGCAACAATGGTTTTGACTTTTAAAAACAAGATTATATTCTCTTTTTCTTAGCATTTCCTATCCAAGAGGGGAAATATCCTTATTTTTATTTAAGAATAACTGCATAAAACCTAACCTACTGTGTAACATCAAGATGGCTGAGCCGAATCTGAACAGATACTCAGCTGGTACTGCCTAATTCTCCCCAAAGGACCAAAAAAAAAAAAAAATCTGTTGAGTAAGGAAGTTTACTTGACCTGCTTTACTAAAACCATCTTGACCTAGTCTTTCTTTTCTCTTAGGAAGAGGTGATCTAGGAAGTATATTTATCGATCTTGGAGTCTGAGCAGGTTTTCAAGGCACAAAACTGACAAATATTAAGCAACGACTGTGATATAATAGTTTCAAATTCGTTGTCCCAGCGAAGCCAGGGTCTGGAAGAGAGCCCTGCTGCTGCTGCTCAGGTGAGCAGCCTATTGCCCAGAAAGGAGGGCTGCTGCCCAGACGAGAGAATCATTTCCCTGAGCAAATCAGTTTTCAGAAATCCCTGAAGTAAACAAGTACAAGTTGTGGTCTTTTGTTATTGGTCTACAGTTTTATCTTCCTGAATTCCAGAATCTCCTGGAACAAATAGTTAAGTCTTAGTGACCTAAGTGACCTCATTGCTCATCCTGAGAGTTGTGTAGATACAGGTGGTCTCATTCTCACTAAAAAGGCCAGAAATTTGCTATATATTCAATTCATAATAAGGAAGGGAGATAAAAATTCAATAAGGCCCAAAGCAAACCAAATTTTAGTTGGACTAGTAAGCAGAAAAATGAGTCATAAGATCAGTTGTTGGGAAGACAAGGAATAAATAAGTAAAATGAGACATTGTGTTTAAATAAGTCATCACAGACACCAGGAAAATTGATAAGGGTTCACGCTCTGTTTATATGTGATACTAACTCAGTGCAACAGGTATGGACCCAACTACTTAAGAATACCAGACAGAGGCTGGAGCTGTGGCTGAGCGGTTTCAGCACTTGCCTGGCATGCGAGAAGATATGAGTTCGAACTCCAGCACCATGTACACAGTGAAGTGTCAGAGCAATGACAGCCACATGAAAACCTAAATAAAATAGATTCTCTCCTTCTCTCTCTTTAGTCCTCTCTCTTAAAAACAAACAAAGTACCCGACAGGGGCTGGAGCTGGAGCTTAGGGGCTACAGCACTTACTGGCATGTGCAAGGATATGACGTGGGTTCGAACCCAGCACCATGTACACAATGAAGTGTCAGAGCAACAAAAGCCACATTAAAAACTAAATAAAAATTGATTCTCAGGGGAGGGGACTCCTTGGGGAAAGGGGGGAGGGAGCATAGGGAGGGATCTAGGGAGACAATCAACAGTGTAGCACACTCTTTACCCCCCCTGAGAATCCAAATAATACTTATACAATCATTTAATTCCTGAAAATTCACAGTCTAAGTATTTATATTGTTTGTAGGGGTGAAATATAGAAGAATCAAGAGACTAGTGTGTGGACCATGTGGGAGTAATTCTGGTTTAAGAACAAATGCATATCATATTGTTACTTTACATGTATCTATGATTTTACAATAACTCAACTCCTTAATAAAAAATTTTTTAAAAATTGATTCCCTCTCTCTATCTCTCTCTCCCTCCCTCTTTTTAAAAAAAGTAGGGCCAGAGAAATCAACTGTACCCTTGTTTCTCAGTTCATTCCCTAGCCAATAAAAGGACCAGGATCATAAGGAATCTCTGGTAGCACGACTAAAAAGATTGTACATCTCATCCTTGGATGGGAAGGCAGCTGAGGAGAAGGGGTAAGGAAGGACTGAGGAGGTAGGTCATTGTTTGCTGGGTTAGCTGTTTCTGGCATGTTTTCTCAGCAGTGACACTTCCAATAATAGGACGTAGGAATGTCACGTATCACCTGATGTGCTTTGAGAATGGAAAAAAACAATACACTCTGTGCTATTCTTGTCAAAGAGGCAAATCTTCATGCTAACAGTGAGGAAATATTGGCTGTCATGGTTCATTTTATGCATCAAATTTGACTGGTTCACAGGGTCCCCAGATGTTTGGTCAAACATCATACTGGGTGTTTCTATGAGAATGCTTCTGGGTGAAATTAACATTTAAATTGTTGGTAGGCTAAGTAAAACAAATTGCCTCTGTAATGTGAGTTGCCCTCATCCAATCAGTTGAAGGTTTGAAGGGAAGCAAAGGCTGACCCAACCTGAGAAAGAGAGAAATCTCCTGCCTGACGACTTTCAAACTGTATCATCTATTCCTGCTTATAATTGGAACATTAGTCTTTCCTAGTTCTACAACAGTTTCCAAACTTAAGACTCAAACTGAAAAATCAATGATGCAAATTTTGGACTTTCCTGTTTCTATAATTACAGGAGCCCATTCCTTATAATAAACCACTCTGTGTGTGTGTGTGTGTGTGCCTATGAGATATTGGCTCTGTTTTTCTGGGAACCATGACTAACACACAGGCAAACTCAAATTGAGACATCCACAAAATAACTGACCAGTACTGTTCAAAAGTATCTGGATCATGAAAGACAAGAAAAAGGAGGAACTTCTACAGATTGAGTGAAATTAAGAAAACTTATAACTCAACGCATTTGGTAATCCTTGATTGGATCCTGGAACTGATAATAGGGTAATTTTGATGAAATTCAAATAAGGTCTATAGGTTAATTAATACTATCGTATCAAAGTCTATTTTTTTATTTTTATAATTATACTATGTCTATGTTAAATGTTATACATTAGAAAAAACTTAGTGAAGGACATTCAAGAACTTGTTTTGAAAATTTTCTAATTTCTAGATTTTCTATTTCTAGATCTGTGTACTTCTCAACACTTGATCATGGATGAATCTAATTAGCCATCACTTGTCCCACCTTTCCTGATACATTTTAATTGAGACTATCAATCAAGAAGGTGTGACTTGGGATAAGAATGTCTTCTGTCTGGATCATCCTGACTCTGGAGAGTCATATGGCAAACAAATGCTACTATTTAGGGGCTAGCAAGTGCTGTATCAAGGTAAGCACAGGATGCTTAATGGAATGTACATGAAAGGGTAGCAAAGCAACAGAGGAAGGCAGAATGGCAGAGAAGGCTTCCCAAAAGTGCCTAAGCCTTTGAAGGCACAGAGAAGGTTGCCTGGACAAATAAAGCAACCTAAAAATCAGATACTGCAGGTGCCAGGCGGGAAATGAAGTGTAAAGCTGATGAGAGGCAATAGGAAATGAGGAAGTAGATAAGACACACCCATCTAAAGGCATCCAGATATTTATTTTGTAAATTGTGAGCACTGGTTTTAGTATATTAGTCATGAGTTTTCAATTCACAGTAGGTTTTAGAATTTAAGGGAGAAGGTAAAAAGGATTTTGAGGTGTCTATCTAGCTCAGTATCAGATGGAAATGGAGACACAGGTTTAAGACAGGAGTCCCATTCAGGAATAAAGAACCGATCATTGCCACGTTTTGGAGATAAGATCATAAGCGTGGAATATTTTGAAAAGTGAATTTTTTCATTGAATTAAAACTCTCTGCAGGAAGGAATATGGAAAGGAACTATAACACTTCTGGTAATTGTCTCACTTCAAACCTTAACACATTATTTTTTTGAATTTTATTTATACATAGCACATCCTGAGACTCCCTGCACCCAACTTTGCAGAGTCTGCTGGGAAGGGAGCCTCTTGTACCCCAAAATAATCAGATTTAAGAAAGATAAAATATTCATTGCAAAAGTGATTCAAGTTCCCAGGCTGAAAATAGGAAGAGTAATAGTAAATGAGGTCAAATATATTTTTGACGAGAGATTTAAATATGCACATTGGAAATAAGGCTATTGCTATAAATAATGTAATATATACATCTAAGAAATATTTAAACATTTGTAATGAAGTAGAGTCACAGTATTCTATCAGTAGAACATATCATTGAGTATCTGCAGAAGATTCAAGGTTTATTCCAGAGAATAAACCATTAAAGAGTTTTTTGTTAGATGGAGTTTTAACTAAAAGTGTGATTTGGGGTTGCTTTTTCTTTACTCAGTCCTTGTAATCTCCCTCTCAGGAATCTGGCCAAAAGAGGAAGCTCCAAACACTCATAATTATTCATAATAAAAATATTTTGCAAAGAGAAATGAAATTATTCTTTTATATTAAAATACCATAAAAGGTTCTATAAATTCAAATACCAAGGGACGTAAGAACTCAGAAATGGAACCATTATATCCATGTGAAATTCAGTGGCTTATTTCAATCATTCAAGTCTAACAACACCCAAAAAAAGGAAAAGAGATGTTACCAAATAGTATAAATACACAGAAAGCAACGACACATTCTTCTGCAAAGGTCTTCAATTCTCCCCTTCTTAGAAGGATGTACACATTACATTTTTCATCATCTCTAAAGTAAGTTCATGACTACAAGGGTCCATATCTGTGAAAAACTATTTCATGACCACTTCATCCTGCATTAACTAGTCTTTGTTTATGGTCCAGGAAATATCATTTGAACAACATTAAGTATTCCAAGAGGAAAAAGTTAGGTGACATCCACTATAAGAGATACTGTATGTTATAAGAACTGGTTAAACGATATACTAGTTCAGAATGACTGTTTTCAGGTGTAAAAATTACAGGCATCTTTTAAAACCAGGCAGAATTCTGACCATCATGGCTGGCTTATTTTCCATCTCTCAAGCTTGATAGTTATTCCTTTCATAAGGATAATGAGTGTCACACTGGATTATACAACCCTGCTACATCTGTTCTCCCTTGTTTTCTAGATATTACATTCATTGTATTTCACAGCATGAACTTCCAATCAAGATCCTGAATATTGCTTCATGATAAATGTCACAAATGAAAAAATGGTCCAATGCCAAAGTCATTATCACAGCTCTGGCCCATCTCCTTGAACAATACTTCTCATTGCTCACATTTTTCCTAGGACAAAGGCACCATTGAAACTGCCTTTTCAAACCTAGAGACTTTCTGTCTAATATTTGTATAAATATGTCAATTGTGAATTGGCTGATATAGCTTTCCTGGGTACCTCACTATCAGCTCACCTCTATTCTGTCATTCTGCTTGCCACCCCTCCCAGTGCTCCCAGACCCATAGCACGTCCCCCTGTAGGCTAGGAAGGAATATGACAGGAGGCTTGTAACACACTACTGCCCTGCCCCAGAACTCTCAGACAAAGCATGGTATAGGAGGCTCATAACACCAGCCAAAGAAGAGATTTGCAAGGCAGCTTAAAATCTCAGCTAATCAGAATGCAGTCTGCGGAGCATTCTAGAATTATAGACCTATAAAACATCAAGAGAATTTAGAGTTCATCTAATCAAGCCCCCCACATGGCACAGAAAATACTGAGGCCCAGAGAGGTTAAATATGTACAGCCATACAGCCTAAGTTCTTGAAACCAAAATTCTTTCTAGCAAACTGTCTCTGATGTGGCATGTCTTGTTATTTACACTAAATGAAATTTCTATTAAAGCTAATAACCAGATTTTTTCCTGTTACTTTAGACTTTCAAAAACTTTATTTCTAAAAATATTTCTCAAAATGCAAATCAAATTTCTATCCTTGTATATTATGTGCATTAGCAATGATTGAACTTTTCTTGGATGATTGATCTCTCTAAAAGTTGGCATTTTACAGCTGAGTGATCAGAGTGAGGTCAAGAGATATGCAAAAATGGTCAGTGACTAGATGAAATCTATAGTGACCTGAACCAAAAACAGCTTTAAATACCTACTGATCATTTTCTTGTGGTTTTCTTCTCTTCTTCTAAGGTTAAGGACAAAAATAAGCTGAATTAGCTGATGGTTTCACATAATTGAGATTTTTTTCCATCTATCTGGGGAATTTAAACAATGGGGCAAATTATTATATAAGACAAAACAGCCCAAATTTCCAATTCCAAACAGTTTTTTTTAATTTCAGGAGAACACATATTCAATTTAACTTTGCAAGAATTTTTCAGTTCTTATGATTCATGTTTGGAAAAGGGAAAAGAAATCAAGATAACTCAACGTAGAAGTCTTGCAGATTTTTTCCCTTTCTCCCTACTGATTCAGAACCTGTAAGTCAGACCTCTGTATCTTAGTTATTACAGTCCAATTTTTAAATAGTGTCATCTTCCTGTTAAGGCACTGTTTCTGGCCTCTGACCCTTTACTATCCTATTCTACAATATCGACCTCTTTCCTTTCAGATTAATTTCTTCTTACTGAAAAGCCATCACAAGTGGTGTTTCAAGCCATCACAAGTGGTGTTTCAAGGATGGTCTGTGGGTAGCAAACGCAATCCTCAGCCCTCGTAAGTCTATCTTTGTTTCTCCTCTCTTGAATGAAGGCATAGCTCAACAGTGAATCCCTGACATATTATGTCCCCTCAGACATGGGAAGGCTAATATTACTCCATCATGCTTTGGCCTCTGTTGTCATTGTATCTTCTCAATCTAATTTTCGTTTTGGGTGGTAATCTGTTTTTCTCATTGAAAGCTGTAAGATTTTCAATTTTAGCAAAACTCTTCCTCTGCCCTGTCCACATCTTCTGTATTTTCAGGATGATGCACCTAACTGTGGATTCATTCTTGCTCTTTCCACTTGGTTCTTGACATGTATTTTATCTGAGGATGTAGACCTTTCTAAAATACTGATAAATTCCCAGTCCTTTCTCTACAAATTTTTCTTGTTATTCCTTTCCTTCCCTTATTCTACAAAGCTCATTAAACATTTCCTTCATATTCTTAAATATTTTTCATATTCAAAGATCTTTCTATATCACTATGCTACATCACAATACTACCTTTTAATTAAACAATTACATTTCAACTGTATCCAGTCTTGAATTTACACTAAATGTCAACTTTTTATTTCAGTGATTTATTATTTTCATTTCCAATATTTCAAAGTAATTCTTTTTTATATCTGCACACAATTTTCTTTCATTTCTGCTCAATCGTGTTCCTTATTTTTCCTCCTTTGTGTAAATTTTATTCTTTATTCTATCTCTTTGGCTATAGTAAGCAAACTTAAAAATTGTTTCAGACAATGCCAGTATTTTTATAAATGTAGTGAATTCAAATTATAATGGATGATTTTCTTGGTTCTTTAGCATTACTTTTCTTTGGGTGATTTAAATTTTTGGTTTGAAGACATCTTGAATATGGGCTACTTTTTCTCATTCTGAATGTTTCACATCTCTTACTCTAAGATGTTGGTTCTTGCTTCTACCAGTTCTTCAAGACACCCTGGAGCAAACACCTTATAAAATTCTTGACCTATGAAGATAAGAAGGATTTCACACAAGATCATTGAGCTACAAGGTGTTTTTCTCAGATTCTGGGTAATGGCTACATCAGGGATACTTTGATTCCCCAAGCACATAAATTTATATAGGCTTTATGGACACTTTGATCACAAGAGTATTGAACACCTAGCTAACTTTCTCTGTCACTGGCCCCTGGAGTCCAGAATTATTCTGTGATCATAATTCTTTATTTCTGTTCAATTTGGGGGCCAAGGTAATATTGATTTTAACATGCTCATTATAATTACGATTATTTCCACCTATGAAATATTTCTATTCTTCCTTCCACACACTTATCAGGCATGTTAGTCAGGTCTTCATTACTGTAAACAAAATACCTGACAAGAGGAAAAGCTTAATTTGGGCTCACAGCTTCAGCAGTTCAGTCCATGGTTGGCTGACTCCATTGCTCTGGGTCTGAGATAAAGCAGAGCATCATGGAGGACTGGCATGGGCAGAGGAAAGCTGCTCCACAGATGGAAGCTAGGCACCAGAGAGAAGAGAGGAGAATCCAGGGAGACAATATAATCCCAAGAACACACCCCAGTGACCTACTTCCTCTCTCCATGTCCTACCTGCCTATGGGAACCACTCAGTAATCCATTCAAATTTTTAATCTATCAAATTGATTAGTCCACTGATGAGGTCACAGCTTTCATAATTTCATCATTTCACCTCTGATCATTCCTACATTAACACAGAAACTTTTCAGTAGACATCTCATATCCAAACCATAACAGAAGGATTTTATTTCTTTACCACAGTCGGGGCCTTGTGATTTGCTTCGGTGAATGAAATTTGAGCAATATCATGCTCCCTTTTCTTTGCCACAGTAACTAGTAGTCCTGCTGTTAGCAGAAAGTTGCCTTCTGTACTCAGCTCTTGTATCTTGGCAGGAAAAGATTTCAAGCAAGACACGAGGCATAGTAAAAGTGCAGCAAAGTTTATTAGATGAGAAAAAAGAAGGGAGTAAAGACACTCTCAAGGGAGAGAGTTTGTTGGCAACTCACTTCTGTGAGCTCAGCTTTTATTGGGGTTAAGGAATAGTTTCCAGAGGATCCCACCAGAGCACCAGCTCCTAGCTCTTAGTTGACAGTTGGATTCTGTCATATTTTTAAATCCCTATTGTGTATGCCTTACTCATTTGTATCTGAGACCCATGGGAATGTAAATATATAATTACAATCAGATTAAATAAGATGCTAAAGACCTAAAGGCAACTTCAGTCATCTTGGTTTGTGTTGACTGGTTTTATCTGGGACTTGTCTTTTAAAGATTGTATGATATTCTGAACCAAAGCAATCTGTCCTCTTTTCAGAGGAGTCTTGGGTAGATGTTACCCAACATACTATTTGATATAGGTTATTTATATCAAATTAGAGCAGAGCCAGGATGACTTCGTGTAAGCTGTTGTTGTTGTTGTTTTGTTTTGTTTTGTTTTGTTATTTGAGAGAGAGAGAGAGAGAGAGTCAGCTTTATTTATTCATATTCAGCTCACTTTTGTTCCTCTGATAGTTGTGTATGTGGTTCTGGGGTTTGAATCCCGGTCCTCCTGCATGCCAAGCAAGCCCTCCAACCACTGAGCCACGGCTCCAGCCCCCATCACCTCTTTCTTTAAAAAGATGTTGAGAGTTACCTCATAGGCTCAGTCCACAGAATTAACACCTCAATCTCCACACTCCCCACCACTCCTGTTTACCTGTTCCCTATCGCTGCCATCCACCTGGAGTTCAAGGTGAGGATGCCATGGAGCAGAGTCCTGTCCAGCCTCAAAGGGAAGACAATATGAGCAGGAAATTAACTTTTCTGTTTTAAGCTACTGAGATTCTGGTTTTGATTTCTACTGCAGCCTGACCGACACCATCCAGACAGATTTACATCTTTTTTATTTTTTTCTTGGTAATGTTTTATGTTATTGCTGTACGTTTATAGCAGAGAGAAGCTTCAAAGCATGAAATTATAATGTCACCTTGCTGATAGTCCACTCCATATCTCCAAGGAACTCAGGTTTTGTAATTTAAACAAAATATATATGCAAAAAACACTAAATGAATAATATAAGTTGTGTGCTTACACACGTTACAAAGAAATAAAACATGTGGTCATCCATGTGCCATCATTTCTGTGTTGTTACCCTGTCTATATCAAGTACATGGCTTCAGTAATAAATGCTATAAAATGCTAAAATGAGCATATTCAAGTTCTTCCTCACTTGCTTCAATTCTAAATATTTCTCTAACATGGAGAAAGTCCTTCAATCCCTTTTCTTTTCTGTAAAAGTCCATTATTTGGAAGTTTATCACTTTTGTTATTACTCAAGTCTGCTGAATGTTTTCAAAAAGTCTCTGGCTAAGAACCTCAGTGGAGCTGAACGTCAAATTTCTATCTTTTCCTTTTTCCATTTCTCTCTTTGTTTCTTTTCCTGTGTTCTTTATTCTGTCTGTAGCACATCCTTTTTTTCTTTCAGAAACTCCTTGCTTTGTGGCTTTCCACTTGATTGTTCCCACTCACTTAGAAAGCCTTCTTTTGGCTCAGACTCTAATGTCAATCACGTGTGCCATAATCTAAATAAGTACAGTACATGTCAACCATGGGGTTAACTGTATTTGAGTCATTTCATTATTCACTCTTTCAACAAACACATATGAAACATCTACTATACCAAGCATTATTACATTAAAGGCCAAAAATAAAAAATGATATCATTTTCTGATCTTAAAGAGTTAAAAATCTAGAAAGGCCAAGGATAAGTAATAACATACATGATTATACAAATAGTAAAAAGTTGCATTTTCTTCAAGTACAAGGAAGATGAAATTATTCATCTAGGCTTTAACGATAGAATAAAATTCTTGTTCCCTGCTTGAGGACTGACAGGTTCTAGGAATAAGTAAGAGGCATATTTTGGAACCAGATAACCTTCCTAATGAGAGAAATCATTGCACATGGATGGATACATATTTTAATTCTTTGTAACAAGAATCCTAGCTATCATCCTTCACCTTAAATTTATTAGCATGTAAAATTATTCCTCCATACCAGAAAGTAAAACTGTTGAATTTTTCAGTATTTATTTGTCTATTAAATGTTTTCCTAGATCAATTATTCTGGAATGCACCTTTGATTCTAAAACAAACAAACCAAAAGTAACTTTAATCTCCTTTTTAGTCTCCCATTAGAACCTCTTCTAATAAACACTAATCATATTCCCATTAACAGTCATGTAAAAGGTCTAGGAAGCTGTGTCCTGCCACCTTGAACCTGAACTAATGAAAATGCCTAACATCTGTGTAGTGCATTACAGTTTTCAGACTTGAAAATATTACCTTTTTCTTCAGATCTTCTGTTTGTTTCTTGTGAAAGAATCAAACCAACTGAACTAGGGCCTATGCTATTTCATCTGTATTTTAGAATATACCAAAGAGATCCGTTCTACTTCAAGTCTTGATGGACAGCAGCATCTGGTCTACCAGAATTCCCTTCACCCTTGTTTCAGTTTTTAGGAACTTTATAAGGCCTGAAGGAATATGTACTCAAAATACCATTTGGAAATCAAACGATTATAAAGATAAAAAACTATTCCTCTTCTAGTGTGACACATACAAAAAATATACATTCAAAAGTTTGGAACAGGAACAAGTCATCAGATTGCAGTTGAAGGCAGAGTAGAAGGAAATGGAAAATTCTTCCCTTGTCTCTGGAAGGTAATCTTTCTGTTCTTTTGTTCATCACAAGTTTGCATTATTTCTAGTAGTGGAGAGCAATAGATCTTAATATGCTTTTTTATTCTTCATGTTTTATAAACAATATTAGAGTACTAGCCAAAAGCCAGGATCCTAATCAAAGTGCTTGCTATGCTATGATTTAGCTTACAGTAAAATTGACAAAAGGGAGAAATTATACTAAAAACATCCTGAAGGTTTTTTTCAGAGGCTCTGATTTCCCACTTTAATTTATAAATTTGGTATTTCATTCTCCACCAACTCTCTCTACACCTTCTTCTCACTCAACATTCATCTAAATCCTTTCAGACTATGTACAAAGTGCATTCCATACCCAAGCACAGCTACACAACATGACACGTATACCTGAGATGGACAAAGACATTACTGACATAAAAGCATAGCCTAAAAAAGACTTCAAATTTTTGTCTTTGTATCACATTAGTTTCTTAAATTTAATATTCCCCAGAGAAAGACATTATTCCATTTAACCTCTCGCTCTTACATTCCTGTGAGTATCCATTCTTTCTTTGGTTTCCCTGGAAAACAAGATAATATGTCATTTCCCCCCAAGGATATCTCATTTCCATAGGAAAGATTCAGAAGGATTTCTGAGGCAGGATGGCTCTTCCAAAATGTATACCAGAAAAAGTCTTTTCTTAAATAATTTCATCATGAACTTATAGAGCAAGAAGAGACCTCCAAATACCATCTAGCCCAATGTTTGCAAAAGGATGGCATGCAATCTGCTGTTGAGACAAATTATAAACTGCATAAAAGAGGACAATATATTCATGAAAACATGGTTTCTGGTGTGCTTTTCACTGGTGGTCCAAAACTATGCATTTCCATTGATTTGATATTTACTTATCCATTTTTAGGATTACATTTTGTTGCAAATGGTGCTACCTTTGTTGGTTATTTTATATTTCCCTTTCAAATACAAATTTTGTGAGTTAATTCAGACAATGAAATATAGGTTAAAAAAATGGACAATTGGAACAGAAATTTGTAAAGGCCTCAAAGGAGGTAAATAAAAAAACCTGAGTTCATGGGATGAGATGATTTGCCCAAAGTCCTCCAGTGTAAGAGCTGCTCCCACCCCTTTTCTTTGTTCATATCTACACTACTGCCTCTCTAATGCTCTTTTACAATAAGAATATTATTTTCCTTGCTTAGAATAGGACATAGTTGAATATTGTGAACAAGAAATGTGGCAAAATTTTAAAATAGATTAAAAGTTTCTTCTTTCAAAAAAGTTGCTGTCATTCTCATCAGAGGTAAAGAAATTAAGTTGCTGTCCTTCATTCTCCCAAAGATGATTATTATGCCATTTCTTGTAGGTGCACTGAGCCAGAACTGCAGAGATAATAGGTTATTATAGGAAAATTTGGCTTTGACATTTGTATGATAAATTTGGAGTCAATTAGATGAAAAACACTCTATTAGATAAAATGAGTGTACCAATTACTATTGAAGACGGCCTACTGCTAATAATATAATTGAAATTAAGAGGGAAGAAGGCTTAGCCCTCAGAAACACTAAATCAGGGAGAGCCACGCAATCTGGTAAACATTAGCACTCTTCACCACTTTCAGTCACTCTCAGAATTTTTCTTAAACGAATGTTACTGACATTTAGATATTAAAACCCCACCCTGTGATTAGCCCCAAGATATTCCAGTATTTGGCCTTAAAATGTAAACTCTAACAAAACAGTTACACTTCTATTCATTATAATGCAAGACAAACAGTCATGTGGCATCTGTAGCCCAAAGATGATATTTTTGAAATAAAACATCAAGCCTGCAGCTAGGTTAGTAATGATTGCTTTTCAGTTCCTCCAGGAAGGAGGATGTGTTAGACTCACCGACAGGGAAAAAGAAACCCATCCGCACAGTGTGCTTTCCACAGCTGTGAAGTAGCTGTCAGTGGCCAGCTGCCAAGGTGCTTCAATCTCAATTGAACAAAACGAGAACAAGTGTGCTCTAAGAAACAATCCTGCAAAGGGATGGCCTAGTATTGAATTCTTTTTCATCTTCAATGATTTTGTGGCCCATATGAATTTAAAATGTAAAATGAAATATTTATCAACAATCAAAAACAGACATGTCCGACTGTGTTATCTGAATTCAATGCCTCTTTCATCTCAAAGAATAGAAGGCTGCTTTAGGAGAACATTCACCCTGCTTCAGGAAAGCTTCTTTTCAGGGGATACACCATGAAATTTTAACCCTGTCAGTTCAAAGTGCCTTCTCTAGGGAATGTAGCTCTAAATTCAAGGGAGAATTAAACACAAACTGCCCACCATCTTATTCCAAGACTTAAAAGTTCTTTTTAATTAGTGAAATGTAATCACAGTCCCTACCACTTTGAGTCTTACTTTGTGCCATAGACAGTATAAGTGGTTTGTATCCTTTTATTTATATTATCTTTTTTTTTATTCGATAGACATGGTCTTAAAATTAGGAGGGGTTCATCATCAAACAATCAAGAACAGCAGTGTAATGACAGAACAAGACAATACTGATGCCAAACCATGGTTCCCTGCTTTGGGTTCCCCATGGTTCTATGTTTCACTTTACTTAAGCCCCAAGTTAATTGGACTTCTCGTGGAAGTCGGAGGTTCCTCTCGGATTAGATTCACCCATACTACCTCCCTCTGGTCACCTTGATGTCCTTCCTATTCCCTTCCCCCCTCCTGAGCCCCCTCTCTACGTCCCCCAGGAATCTTAGCACAGTTCCCCATGATCATGTAAGAATTCATCCATGTTGAGTTAAAGTAAGTGTTAATATTTTCTACTTTATAAATAAGGGAAGTGAGATTTAAATACAGTTAATAAATGATCAGTTACTAAGGAGTAGAAGTTACATTTGGACTGAGATTTTTCTGTCTCTTTAATACCAATATCTTCCCAGTACTCTTTTCTGTTTCTTATCAAAATTTCCTCCTTCTCTTATTTCCTGCCTGTGTACTTACAGGCCTCTCCTTGCCAGGCTCTGCCCTGCTCACCAGTCCCGTTGCATCCTCTTGGTCCTGGCATGCTGCAATGGGAAAACAGTGGATTTGGGGTCCTAATACCTCAATGCCTTTCTCCTTTTTTTTTTTTTTTTTTGCCTCCCCATGCTGCCCTTTGCCAGATTCACATTTCAATGCTGTGTATGATACTCTATGATCCCATCTGCTACCTGGATCCCATTTGCTTGCCATGGCTGAGCAATTTCTATAGGAGCAAGGAGGATTCTGATAGATCCCTGTACCCAGGTTGAGTTTCCAGACATCTCATTGATCTCAACCCTTGACACTAAATTGGGACTTACATACTAATCTGGCTAACTCTTTGTATTCCTTTATTGAATTGGTTAGTAAGTGCAATTGAAATAATGAAATCAATTTGAACTAAAATCTAGAAGTGAACTAAAAATTACAGCTACTCTTAAAGCTTCCTAGCAAATGTGTACACACTTTTGTCAGGTTCAGCCTTATTCCTTTTCTTTTAAAAAGCTTCCCTAAAATAAAGAGAAACAGAGTAAAGACCAAAAAAAGTAATAGTTGAGAAATTTGCTGAATTCCTAATATTAGGTTAACCAGTTCTCCAAATTTCCAAATCTATCAGATCTCATTACCCTCCAGTAGAATTTTACTGAATTTAGCTGTAGTACATACACACACACACACACACACACACACACACCATCTTAAACAGGAATAGGCAAGACAGAAAACACACCAAAGCCCGCAGCTTCAATTCCTACAGTTGTTTTCCTCCCTAAAAACATAGATAAATATAAAGATCCAGTAGAGAGGATAGTGGAGTGGTAGAAATGTAAGTTACGGTATGCAAGCAAAGTTAGGGTGCTATAAGCTTAAAATAGACTGTTATAAATACAAAATATTCTATGCATTTGTATTGTTAACAAAAAAAATACATAGGAAATGTACATGCTCAAATGCACCCCCCACACACACACACATACATACACACAAACAGAACATACCACTACAGAAAATTCCTCAAACTACAAATGAGCACAGAATGAGGGGGAATAAACAGACTGTCTGCAAAACAACCAGAAAACAACAAAATGGCAATAGTAAGCCCTTACCTATCACAACTATTTGAATGTAAGTGATTAATGCTTCAATCAAAATACACAGCATGAATAAAAGGAACAAAAACAGACTCAACTACAGGTTGCCTATAAGGTACTCACTTCACATTTAAAGACACACTAAACTGAAAGTGAAGGGATGGAAAAAGACATTTTCTGCAAATGGAAACCAAATGACATCAGAGGTACGTATATGTGTGTGTGTGTGTGTGTGTGTGTGTGTACATATATGTGTTACACAAAATAGACTTTAAGTCTACACTGATAAGAAAAAGGAAAAGGACATTCTATAATGACAAAGGGATCAATTCATCAAGAGAATGTAGCAGTTATAAATGCACTCAGCAGTAGAGCACCAAAATACTTAAAGCAAATAGCAAAGGAGCTTCAGTATTGAAGGGAGAGATAGATTATAATCAATACTAGAAGGGGATTTCAATACACCACTTTTAATATTGGACTGATCATTCATAGAACTAATAAAGAAACATTCAACTTGAGCAACACCTTAGACAAAGTAGACCTAATATAATACATGGAGGTACAAATCCTCAGCAAAATACTAGAAACTGAATTCAACAATACATTAAAAAGATCATTCACCATGATCAAGTGGGATTCATCCCTGGAAAGCAAAGATGTTTCAAAATTCACTAATCAATATATAATAAACCATATTAACAGAATTCAAGAAAAAAATCACATGATCATCTGATCAGATGCAGAAAAGCATGTGACAAAGCCAAACATACTTTCATGATAAATACATTCAACACAGTAGGTCTAGGAAGAATGTATTTAACATAATAAAGACCATATATAATAAAACCATGGCAAACATTTTACTCAATGATCAAAAATTTGAAAGATTTCTTCTAAGACACAGAACAAGAAAAAGATGCCCACTCTTATCACTTTTATTCAACATTCTTTTATAAGTCCTTGTGAAAGTCCTAAGCAATAAAAAGAAACCAAAGTCATCCAAATAGGAAAGACAGACCTGTAACTGTCACCATTTACTGATGACATGATCTTACAAATAGAATAACCTAAAGAAACCATGAAAAAAAGATAGTGGAACCGATGAACAATTTCAAGAAAGTTGCATGATACAAACTTGACATGTAAAACTCTGTACTCCTCTAAACTAACAACGAATCCTCAAAAAGATCAGAAAATAGTCTCATTTATATTAGTTATAGAAATATAAAATAAAATGCATAGGAATAAATTTAACCAAGGATGTGAAAGAGCTTTATACCAAAACCCATAAATTCTTAATGAAAGAAATTTAAGAAGCCACAAATTAATGAAAAGATATTCCATGTTCATGGAATAAAAGTAATACTGTTAAAATGCCCATATTAATCAAAATAATCCACAGTCATGCAATCTCTATCAAAATCCCAATGTCATTTTTCATAAAGAAAAATTTCTAAAATTCACATGGAAACACACACACACACACACACACACACAGGAGCTAAGGCAGTCTTGAGCAAAAGGAATTAAGCTGGAGACATCACACTACCTGACTTCAAACTGGACTAGAAAGCCATAATAATTAAAACATCACAGTAATGGCATAAAAATAGACACATTGACCAATGGAATGGAATTGAGAGCACAGAAATTAAACCACATGACTGAAGTCAACTGATTTTTCTTTAAGAGAGAGGAACAGTGAGATAGAGAGAAAGAAAGGAACAATTTTTTAATTTAGTTTTTCATGTGGCTTTCGTTACTCTGACTTCATTGCACACATGGTGCTGGCGTTTGAACCCACATATTTGTGAATGCCAGGCAAGCGCCGTAACCACCAAGCTACTGCTCCAGCCCTGCCAACTGATTTTTGACAAAGGTGTCAGGAACATCCATAGGGAAAAGGATAAACTTTTCAATAAATGGTGTTAGAAAAATTGGATATCTACATGAAAAAGAATAAAATTAGACATTTATCTCATGCCATAGACAAAAATAAAATAAAAGGAATTAAAGATGTAAACAAAAAACCTGAAACTGTAGCACTACTACAAGAAAACTTAGAAGAGAAACTACATATTTGATCTGAGCAAAGATATTTTTAGATTTGACCCCAAAACAGAAGCAAAAAAAAAAAAAAAACCAAAGAAACAAAAAAAGATAGACAAATTGGATTATATCAAAATGAATATTTCCACACAACAAATTGAAGAGACACCTGTGGATTGGGAGAAAATACGTGCAACCAAGCATCTGATAAGGAATTGGTATCCAAGATACAGATATGTAGAACTCACACAACTTTTCTTTCTATGAAGAAAACAAGTAAATAATATAATTAAGAAATGAGGGAAGGGGAGAGGGAGGGAGATAGGAAGGGATCTAGTAGGTAATTCTGGTTTAAGAATATGCATGGGCTGGAGCGGTGGCTCAGCGGTTTTGGCGCTTGCCTGGCAAGCACGAGGACCCGGGTTCAAACCCCTACACCACGTACACAACTAAGTGTTGGAGCAACTAAGGCCATGTGAAAAACTAAATGAAGTTGTTTCTCTTTCTCTGTCTCTCTCACTGTCCCTCTCTCTTTAAAAAAAAAAAAAGAATATATGCCTGTCATATCATTACTTTATATGCATTTATGATTGTACAATAACTTAATTCCTTAAAAAAATTAAAAAAAGAAATATGGAAAAGACCTGAAAAGACAATTCTCAAAAGACTAAACACAAATAGCTAACAGATACATTAAAAATTATCATCATCAGTAATAATTAAGGAGCTACAAGTTAAAACCACAATGAGATATCACCTCATATGTGTTAGAATGTGCATTATCAAGAAGACAAAGATAAGTGTTAACAAGCCTGTTGAGAAAAGAGAAACTTGTACATTGTTGGTGAGAATAAAAATTAGTACAACTGGGGTTGGGGATTTAGCTCAGTGGCAGAGCACTTGCCTAGCATGTTTGGTCCTCAGCTCTGAAAAAAAATTAGCACAATCATTATGGAAAACTGCATGAAAGTTCCTCAAAAAACTAAAAATAGAATTACCATTTTATATAGCTACCCCACTCCTAAAATATATGAAATCACCCTGATAAAGCAAATGTCTACACATTCATGTTCATTCCAGCACTGTTCACAACAGTCAAGCTGTGGAATCACCCTGTGTCTACCAACGGATGAATGGATGAAGAAATTGTGGTATGGATACACAATGGAATACTATTCAGTCCTAAAAGAGGAAGACATTGTGATATTTACAACAACATGGGTGGCATTAGAGAACATTATATTAAGTGAAAAAAAATAAACAAAGAAAAATAAATACCCACACTTCTCACTTATATGTGGAATCTAAAATAATTAACAAATAGATATAGAGGTTCAAACAGTGGTTATCAGAGATAAGAGAAGGTCGGGGAGGAAAGAGGAAATTATAATCAATGGGTACAAATCCTCGGATCAATAGAAGAGATATTTTTATTTTCTTCAATATATAGGATATTCTATCCAATATAGCTAAAAATTGAGTGTTATATATTTTTTAAAACAGAGAGAAATAAAAAGAGAATCAATTTTATTGAGTTTTTCATGTGACTTTCATTAATCTGACACTTCATTGTGTACTTGGTACTGGGGTTCAAACCCACGTCCTTGAGCATGGCAGGCAAGTGCTGTAACAGCTGAGCTCCGGCCCAGTAGTGCACATTTTAATATCACCAAGTAAATCCCTATCATACCCCATAAATATATACAACTATAATTGGTGAATATATAAATTTAAAAAGTAAAAAAAAATCCAGGAGCTTCTAGTGAATTATATTTAATAAGCATACAAATATGAATAAAAATGAATTATTTGAGTTAAAAGAAGAAGATCCGTTTTCATTGTTTTTCCACTACTGTCTTGCATTTAGCATTTGTATAGGGGTACACTGGTCATAATAATTTCCATTAAAACAGAGGAACTTCTCTTAAACCTTGCATTATTTTTAACAGCTGCATTTTATTCAATCAAGTGTCCTATTTTAATATACTCTCAATAAGTTAAAAAAACATCTCCTGTCTTTACCAGAAAAATATTTTCTGTTGGAATTGTTTTCCAATTTAATCATTATGACTTCATGGGAAGAGCTGTATTGTCCCTATTGTAAAGTAAGAATATTGAATCAAAGAATGGGACAGCCCAGGTCTGTTTCCCAAGCTCATATTCTACTTCACCTCAGTCTCCTAGTTCCCAACCAATTGGTTCCTTTGTGACTTTGCTCTTCAGACCAATATATATGTTTTTCTTTGGTGCTGGTAAGAGGGAGATTTTCATTTTTTTTTTTTTTTTTAGTTACATTGCTAATGAGCTAGGATAACTTGCCTTACATGTCACAGGCAGTTGCCACATAGAATTTCAATTCTTCCAACCAGGTGATGCTATATGTTTTTGAAACCCAAAGCAAACATCATAGTGTGCACTGCCAGTGGGCTTCTCTTTGTTGGCAACATGAAAAGAAGTCCATTTCTCTCCAAGGAGAGCAGCCTCTTTCCCTTTCTTCAGCACAGCACACATGCCAGCCAAGAGTCAGCAGTACTATTTATGAAAATCATTTATGATTGCACTTGGACCTTAGGCCGGCAGTTCTGCCCTGGTTGCATTCACCATCTCCAGGAGTCCTGTCAGTCAGACACTCACATCAGATGCAGGAAGACTTCATTTTTTTATTATCCTACTGCTATGTTATCACTATTGCTGTAATAAGGAGTTTTATCTCAGAACTAAATAATTATTTGCTAGGATATGTTGAAACTAGAAATTGGTTTGTACCTCAAGGAGCAAAGAGAATGCAGAAGAAGAAGAAGACGAAGACGAAGAAGAAGAAAGAAGAAGAAGAGGAGGAGGAGGAGAAGGAGGAGGAGGAGGCAGCGGCGGAGGAGGAAGAGGAGGAAGAAGATATGCGATCTTGCTGCACCATTGATTCCTGGAAGTTGAAAAAAATGGATAAGAATTAAAACGCCTTCCATTAAGAGTTGTTCAAATGAGTTTGGATTAAGCACAGAATCTTTTCAGATGAGTTGCTAAAATAATAGGCCTAGTTTTAAGTTGAGGAAGAAGGTAGACAAACTGACATCTAAGACCAAATGTTCAAATAAAGAGGGTTATATCTGTATCTGCTGCAAATTCAGAAGGAAAAGGAAGAAAAATGGACATTACTACTTATATTTTTAATAGTTTTCTACTTGAGTTCAATCATTAATCATTCAACAAGTAAATTATTAATTGTTCTCTGTATCAGGCACTCTACTTGTCCTAGGGAGTTCCCAACCCTGTGAAGAAGACAAGTCATCCTAACACAGGGCAATGAATATTCTGGTGGAGATTTAATTAGGATTTTACTGGATCCCAGAGGAGGGATATCTACCCCTGGCCAGGAAGTAGAGGCAGAAAAGATTTTCTCATGGCTGCTAAATTGGATCTTGAAGACACACAGAAATTTACTAACAAAGATTGAAGGTAAGGTAAAAGGAACAGCACAGAGAACAGAAAATATAAGATTTGGGAAGCTACAAATATTTCAAGACAACTAACAAAGCAACATGCAGCACCCTAGCTGTTGTGCAATCCTGTTGTTCACACATTCAAATTTGAATCTGCTGTCACTCCTGAACCCTAAGCCTTGCCTTGTTCCTGAATTTTCCCTATGCCTTGGGTTCCCCTTTAATTTTTCCTTTCACATCATCTTCCCGTTTGGTCAATAAATTCTACCTCTTCCAATTGTGCACCATTTGATTAATCTCCACTTTCCTTATCCAGTTGACAATGTGCTGATCCAAGCCCTTTGTACTTTGTTCTTAGACTGTGGCAATAGCTATCTTCTCTCTGTTCCACCAGCTTATTCTGCTGTTGTTCCCTTTCTTGAACTTGATGATGAGTTTCTTTAACTCCATCTGTTCATCTGTAGCATACAACCCATCATTCTGGCAAAGCACGCAAATGAATGTTAATCTGGCCCACTCTGCTTTCATAATCCTAGCTCCTAGTATGCATCCACATGACCCCAGCTACAGCCGAGTGTCCCTGCTGATTCATTTTCTTCGCCCACCCACAGTCTTAGTTTCTAGCATAACCCATATTTGAAGCTCTCCAACTGAATCTTCCACATTCTTTATTTGTTTTGAGAGAGAGAGAAAGGATCAATTTTATTTATTTTCATCTGTTTTTTGTTTTTCCAACACCTAGTTCTACAGGTGGTGGTAGGGATCAAACCCAGGTCCTCATATATGCCAGGTGTGCACTCTACCCCTGAGCCATCACATCAGCCCCAAATCTTCCATATTTTTAAACAGCCTCATTCATTCCTTCAGGTATCCTTCCAAATCAAACAATGGTTATGTCTCCATTCTGAGAGTCAGTATGATCTGATTACTTAAAAGTAATTTTAGTGAAGACAAGAAAAATAAATGTTTATTTAGAACCTGTATTTATACCAAATCACTTAAAGCTCTGTGAACTAAGTGTTATTTTGCCAAGGTTGAAAGAGGCTAAGATCTCACAGCTAATACATGTGAACCCAAGTCAATGTTACTCCAAAGCCTGGGATCTTTTGCATACATCATCCCATGTCATTCCTAAATTAGTCATCACTGTGGTCACCACGATCATTGTTACCAACAATCCAGCATTTACTGCGTGCCAAACTGTGAACTAAAATTTGATATGATCTAAGAAATGACTCATACAAGTTGTAGAAGAGACTAGAGAGAATTAAGAAATGGTAATATTCAAACAGATAATAAATCAGAATAATCTAGAATTCTTGAAACACATGAACCCTGGAATACAGGAAGTACCTTGAGTCCAAGCAGACCATAAAAATGAATTCACCCCAAATTATAGTGAAAGCACAAGACAAGAACATTCATAATAAATGCTTCTTTGTTGTATCTTAGCCTCCAAGTTTTCTTTTCAAATTCGTGAACCCCTGAGGGGACAGGATTCATCATTTATGGATATCTAGGGATTAATTGGTTGGTTTGTTTCTGCCTAGGTCATTTGGATGAGAAGATTCTGCCATTTCACTGGAAAAGCATCATTTCGCAGCATGAGTTTTGACTCAGAAAGACAGCTTCAGCTGCATTTTGAAGTAAGAAATTTAGATATTAAAAAAACAGAATGAGAGTTCTTGCCACTGAGAAAGGAGAAGGGAGACTCAGAAGACAGAGGAAAAACAAGGTAAGTCATATAACAGTATATCGTCCTTCCTCAAATTTGGCTTCAGGCCAATTCTCCCTGTTGATAAATAGGAATTTTCAGAAAATTATCCTGCGTTCCACTTCTAAGACCCCCCAACAACAAATAGGACTAATCCTGTCACACCTGGCAAAATTAGAAGCATTACTACATAACAGGGAAGGCACCAGAGAGCTGAGTATCAGTCCTAGTTCCAAAGTATTCTGACCATATAATCTTGGGAACAGCTCAGCACCAGCAACACTCATGAACACATGTAAAGTGTTGTAGTTATTATGTCAAACAAACCATGAAAGAGAAGTGAAGTGTCCATTTAGTCCTATATAATTAAAGATCATCACAAGCCTCCTAAGCAAAACCTTAGTCTTATGTGGCTACCCTTGAAAAGTATTTAAGCAGAAATTACCATCCTCAGAAGTTAACAGTTGTGAAGACTCCAGGGTCACCCTGCCACCCCTGAGCTGTGTGAGGGCAACAGCTTCAGTTTGAATGATCTGCCCCAAATGTGCTATTGTCTACAGGTGGACCCCATTTGTGTTTCTCTCTTTTTCTGCTTCCTTCCTTTCAAAAAGCACTAGAGCATATAATTACTTGATTTTCACACAAACGGCCAATTGTCTCAAATAACAGGGAGATGAGGCAAATTTAATTCTGAGAGCACAATTTCTAAGCCTATCATCAGATTTATTTTTGTTTGATTCTAATGAACACATTTTAAAAAGTTGAGGTCATCTATTTGCTTATTTTCAAAAACTTCTCCTTACTGACAAGCCTGTATTGATGTTGTGTCTTAGGCGTTTTCTGAGCTGCTATGCTGGGACACACTCAGGCCAGCCACGGTGAGAATGATTCAGGTTAATGGATGGTGTGGCATGTTTCTTTAGGACTGAAACATGCCATTGCTTATTCTAAGTCCCAAATGAAGTCAACAAGGCACTAGTTAGGAAATGCTTTTGCTTCTATTGAGCCGAAGGTCTCCGGGCTGTAGATGTTTAATAAATCCTCTGAGCCGACATATGCATAAGGTAAAATATTGAGAGATGAATCAGCGTCTCTCCACTCCAGATCCTTTAGCTACAGAAATATTCTAATGCCAACACTTAAGCTATTAGAAATAGCGAAATAAATCCTTACTCTAAAAGGAATCTCGGTGACACTTTATATAATTTGTTGACACCAAACAGCATTAGGCCTTCCCTAGGCATTTATTTTTCATTCTCCTGTGTCTCATATTACCCCGGAAGAAAATATTAACAGCTGAAAAACTTCATCAGTTCCTGACCTTGAAAAATTCTAGACATATGATTTTATCTTTAAAGATAGGGATTAAAAAGTGCTAACTCTAGAGACAGGCACCCCTGGGTTCAAAGCACAGTTCTGCCTCCGGTATTAGCTACATAATATGACATAAATTCCTGATATCAGATGTATAAAATGGGACTAATTATGCCTATCTCGTGGGGTTGTTGGGTGCATAACACTGTGGTTAAAGTCATGGTCTCCAGAGCTAATCTATTTCAGTTTCAGTCCTGTTTACCACACAGCATTGTGTGATGTAAAGTTATACAACTATTGTATGATCCAATGCAGTCATTTTAAAAATAAGCCTCATAATATTGATGCATGATGAAGATAAGGAATATAATTATGGCCATCCAATTCCACAAACAAAATTACAAGACACTCAATTAAATTCGAATTCCAGGAGACAAAAAGAAGCAAATTTTTTGGGTATACCAAGTATTAAACCCAGAGGTGCTTAACCTCTGTATCTTAAAAATGCAAGGAATATCTTCTTTGTGAGTCACATCCCCAGCCATTTTTATTTTTTTTATTATTAGACAGGGTCTTGCTAAGTTACTAAGGCTGGCTTTGAACTTGCTATCCACTTGCCTCAGCCTCCAGAGTTGCTGAGATTACAGGCATGCACCACCATGTCCAGTAACAAGAAGCAATTTAGTCTCATACGTACACTAAAATTATTTGTTTTCATTAGAATTTCATATTGAACTAGGTATCCTGGATTTTATTTGTCTACTATGGACTATCTTATTATAATTCATGTCATTGCTTAAGATTTATTTCACTTATATTCATTATAAAATTAACATGCCACAAAAAAGATATTCCTTACCCAGTAAATTAAAAAGTTATATGGAAGAATTGGTTCTCTTAAAAAACAAAAGAAAACAAAGAAAGATAAACAGAGACTAGGCATGTGGAAGATGTGGAAGATATATGAGTTTAGTTTTGTCTGCTAATATTGATAAAAATAATGTAAATAGTAGTGAGAATGACAATTCCATCTTATACACTGAGGAAATGTTAGTACATACTAAATAATCAATATATACGAGCTAGTATTTAAATGAATACTAGTATTTAAATGAAAACAAGGCTTAGCACACACTAATTACTCAATAAATAAGAAGCATTGGTAGAATTTCACTATTTGCTGTGGCTTTCTTTTAGTCTTGCTGCCAGGAGCCCCAGAGCTTGATTTAAATATAAGTTTCAAATAAAATTTGACTCAATAACACTGTCTCTCCATTCCCATTGGAACAATTAGGCTCCATTCCCAGGATCATTTACGTATTCAGTGAATGCTGGCCATTCATTAGATTGTGGCCAGGTGTTGGTCACAGCAGCAGGGTGTAAAAGCATGAAAGGTTCATACTACAGGGTTGGGAGCATTCCCACCCAAAACAGGAAATTACTGTGGCCCACCCCCATCCACAAAACCTACTTTCTATTTACCTGTGTTCTTTAAAACCGATTTTTCCAAGGAAATTTGTATCTAAATGAGCAAGGAATATCTTCTTTGTGACATAGTTACTCTTGTAGCAAATGTTGGTTAAATGAATACTATATATTGTAATGAGATACTCCAACACACCTTTCAGACAGTAATCAAAATTCATTTTACATTGCGGAAAACGATTCTGAGTATCAAAAGAAGCACTCAGAATTACAGTATCTCACAACATTTTATTGATAGATATTAGCAGAATACTTTTAACTTCATTGGAAAGCTGGAGATTAATTGCGTGTTTATTAACTAAAGTGTTTTACAAGTTTTGTAAGTTTCTCTTACTATGAAATTGATCAAATGGGAAGAACACAAGAGCTATTCAACAGAATCTGTACAAAACTATCCAAATGAGCACGACACACGAAATATCGCGTGGCAATATTGTCCTCAACTGTAAAACGGGAAATTATCAGGAAACCTGGGATTCAGAGGCTTGTTCCTGTTTCACATAGTTACACAGCTGCCGTAGCAGTCACATGGGTAACATTCAGTGAAATGTCCACAGTCACACAAATAATGAGTGGCAGCCTCTGGCTTCTGAACTCCAAGAGTGAGCCTTTGAGTTCCACAACTATAGAATCTGTTTAACAGAGTGTGAGAGAGGCAGGAATTCCCCATATAGGAGCACTCTAAGGCCTGCTAACCACTACCACACCACACCCTCCTGGAGAACAGAGCTGTTAAAATTGTGGTTGGAGGAAACTGGTTTAAAACTGCAACCATTTCTTCCAATCTCAGGCAACAGTACCTAGATCCCAACACTGTTGGGGCTGAGTTTTCAGAGTGAGAGATGCTGAAATACACTCCAGAAAGTCTGACAACCTTGATGAGGGAGGGTAATAATCTACATAAAGTTGAGGAAATGCTTGAACTAGTAGATTTATTCCAAATGTACAAGATTCACAGTGATGTATTAAATATCATATTTATTTATTTTTAAAAGAGAGAGGGACAGTGAGAGAAAGAGAGAATCAATTTGATTTAGTTTTTCATGTGATTTTTGTTGCTCTAACACTTCATTGTGTATGCAGTGCTGGAGTCTGAACCCACATTCTCACACATGCCAGGCAAGGGCCATAACCGCTAAGCCACCACTCCAGCCCCTAAATATCCTATTTAATGCATAAAAAAATTGACTTCTTGGTGGGCACAGGACCTTGCTCAAGGAATTATTATGATATCAGTTGAGTATTTCTCCCCCTGGGTGGGTTGGCAAGAAAATCCAGTCTAGATTCGGGTGACTGGGAACTTGGAAAGTGAGGGGTCAGGGTGCTGAGAGCCCCTCCATGGACTCAGAAGGCCAACAAGAGGCCTCTTGTGAGGATTACAGATATTTGCAGTTCTCTAACCCCCTTATGTGGTCCTCAGGTCTTTATTGAAACATGATTCAACAGAGTGGCCCTCCTGGAGAACAAAATGAATGGAGAGCTATAGCGAAAAGGAACCAGAAGTGTCCGTGGAGAATCCCAGCCAGGTACCGAAAAAGAGAAAATGTGTCCAAGACCGACCTGTGGAACATGGCGATGCTTCACAGTAATTTTTAGAAATATTCAAGGCAAAACCAGGCCTCTTATGATCTTGGAGAATAAAGGGTCTTGGTGCTTGAGGAAACAGCACCCTCATCCTCAGCCTAGGAGGGCAGAAGACCAGGAATATCTGGGTCATCTCTGATCTATCTCCCAAAACCAGCACACGGAGAGAACATTTACATTGAAATAAGTTTTGTATACTCTCCTTACGAATTCCACCTTCTTTTTATTCTACGCACAAATGCAATCATTCCTGCTGCTTCTAAATTGCTACTTTTGTTCAGTTACACGGTTAGAGATGACTTCACTCTGCTCTGCCTTCATTTATTCTGATCTGATTGTTGGAATTGTTTCCAATCAATGTGTTCCATGTTTTAGTTAGTCCTTTTTTTCTTTTTCCAGTAGGGAGGGCAGTAGGAAAGGCAGGGCAGACCAGGTGCTTGGGGAAAAGTCCCAAATACATTCAAACTGGAACTAAAACGAAGCAAAATATGCACTCCCAGATTTTGGCATGTTTAATACTTCCGTTCAAGAGAAGAGTGATGTTTTTGTTATGCCATTTTCTTGGGCTTCTTTCACTACTTGTCTTGCATAGCAAGTTGTCTTCTGTCCTTCTTCTCCTCCTCCCAAAGAAGTGCTACAGTCTGTTTAGTGGTCCTCCAGGATCCCATATAATACATGGTGTCGCCTTCCAGCCAGCCTCTGTGTAAATCATCACCAGATTAATTGCCCAGACTACAGATGTTTCACTAATTATCTTTTCATCCTAGCGATATGCAATCCCACTTGTGTCCCTCCAAACCCTCACTCATTATAATAATAAACATCCCATTCCTCTTCTATAGCATCTCCATTCTGCAGGACTCCAGAGTGCTCAAGAAAAACAGGAATTGTTCCCTACCTCTCTTGAAAGTAGTTAAGACATTCCTGATGTTAAGCAGTCCCTTGCAAATTTAAACTGTTGAAGAGCCAGAAGTGAAAAGGATTCATCTGATCAAAGCCTCCGGAGACCACTATGTGAGCAACCTCTCAGCTCCCCAGAGACTGACTTTACTAAAAACCAAGTTTAAGAGACCCTGTATAAGCCATTTCTTAAATGTTGTTCCAAGGGCCTCAAAGAAATAAGTTTCTCTGTTTAAAACACATAACTTTTGAGTATACCCCCTCTTATAGAAGGATTGTACATGATTAATTTTGGATGGTAAAAGATGAATGTGGCTAGGCTGTTCCTAGAAGGATGAGGATCATGTGACATTAAATGGATAGTCCCCTAGTTCCAGCTTATGTCTCCCATTTATAAAATAGTTACCTTACTTGTCCCTCCTACATCACAGAAGTATCATGAGGTTTTCAAGTTAGAGTTCAACTTGGACTAAACTTCCTGCTGGATCTCAGGTACTCCATATTCTCTCTTCTGCTCCATCTGTCCTCACTGCCCCTGGAATCCTGCACATCCTTCATTGCTCATTATAAATTATCACCACCCTTTTTCTTGGTATCCTTTGTGCAGGGTTTCAGGAACATAAAAACTGAAACAATCTCTACCCTCCAGGAGCCTGTACTATAGCGAGGGGAAAAAAGACACGTAAACAAGTTAACATTGTAAAATATGTAACCTGAATATAATGGAAGTCTGCAGTCCCCATCCTCAGTGTCTGTTTTAGTCAGCTTTTTCCACTGCTGTGACTAAAAGACCTGACAACAACAATTTTAGGAGGAAAAGTTTATTTGGGGGATCACAATTTCAAGGTCTCAGTCCATAGAAGTCTGGCTCCATTCCTCAGGACTCATGGCTGAAGAGTCGGGTGGAGGAAAGTGGCTCACGTGATGATCCTGAAGCAGAGAGAGAACTCCACACCAGACCCAAAAATATATACCTCAAAGGCATGTCCCCAGTGACCCACCTCCTCCAGCCACAGCCTACCACTTTCAGTAACCACTCAATCCCTATCAGAGGATTAATTCACTGATTGGGTTAATAAATGGATAGCAATGTAAGAAATCATGCTGAGCAAAGTTAGTCAAACCCAGAGTCACCAGGGTTGAATATTTCCCCTCCTTTGTGGAGGCTAGAGCAAACCCCAGGCTTGGTGAAAGGTTGTCAAGCTCATGTATTAAACCCAGCAAAGGCATAGCAACATGTAATCTAGAGGAACCATAGATAGGTGGGGGAGTAGGGGAGAAGGCTGGGGATGGAGAGTAGAGGGAGGGATCTGGGGAGGAATTAACAATGTAGATTACTCACCAGAGAAGCCAAATAATACTTATGCAACCATTTATTTCAGGAAAATGCAATAGAGTATGGGTGATGTGGGGGTGATTCTGGATTAGGATCAGGGACATATCATATTGCTACTATGCATTTATGATTGTACAATAATACAACTCCTTGATGAACTTTTTAAAAAAATTTTTGAAGGAAAATCATCCCTAACTTAGATTCTAAAAAAAAAAAAGAAAGAAAGAAAATGGAATCTCATAATCCAATCACTTTACCTCTGAGCCTTCCTGCATTGTCTCACACATGAGCTTCTAGGACACCTAGTATCCAAACCATAATGGCTTCACATTAATTCAGACTCAAACACTAATAGTGTTAATTCTAATTTTTACGTGCTATTTTTAGAAATTACCTAATCCCAAAGTGTATGAGGGGTAAGCAACTCCTTGAAGAGTACCCTCCAGCATACTTTGTTATTTACTTATTTATGCTTATTTCTTACTGCCCATTTCCTCCCAAGAACGTGTAAATTCTGCAAAGATGGGGAATTTTGTCTGTTGGCTGAGGAATATCAGTAGTGGTATTGGAGCTCAGCTCACAGTAGCCAACCATTGGCTGAATGAATAAATGCCTTACCTTTTATACTTAATACATTCTGCCCTGGTAAAAGTTCCTCAGAACTCACCATACACACACATACACACACAGAGAAAAAAAAAATCCTCCCCAAAACCAGTCTTCAGAGGCCTCTCTACACTGAATTACTATGATAAATCTCTTTTATCTTCTCCCCTAGGCAATGGAGTGCTGCAGGGAAAACTTCTGCAGCCCTTCCAGAATTGCTGCTTCCACATGCTTGATTTATACCTGTAGAGCAGAGCATTTGATATCATTATAATTTCTTGATGTGTTTACTTTTGAGTTAACTTCCACACAAGAATGTCAAAAGTCTCCAATGCTTATTAATACCCAAACTTTGTGGGGTTTGTTTTTTTTTTTGAAAATTAATATTTCTCAATAGCAATTTGTTGAACAAAATTAATGAGCAAATAAACTATATCCATAAGGGAAAAAATATCAAGACCCAAGGTTTCTCACATTCTGAGAGTCATTGACTGTAGACCTAATCATATGGAGGCTTTTGAACAACTTAGACCATAAACATGATACACTTAATTTAGAAACTGTTGTATTGTTTTTTCTAATTCTTGGTCTTGATCTTACTGAATGTCAGGCATTTTTTAGGTGGAAGTACAGAGAAAGATGATGATTTCCTTTTTCAATGTAATTTTTTTAAAAAAGAATAGAGCATAGAAAACCCAATCTACGTACAACTCAGCACATAGGACTCTTGGAGTTTACCCATATTGTAAAAAATGGATGTGTATGCATCTATCTGTGTGTCTGTGTATGTAAATATTTTTAATGTCATGTCAATTACAAATGAATAAAAGGCATCTCATAGTCTGTGAGGTCTCAGGGATTTATTGGATTGGTATTAACAGGCAATGCTCCATAACATGAGAATTCTTCCTGACGCTTTCAAGTCACAAATCAAACAAGAAAATCAAGCACAATCTTCACTGAGCCTGACTGGCTATTTCAAGGGCTCAGTGTGAATAGTACCTTCCTTAACCAAATAGAAAGGGGTGCACAAAGAATTTTAATTTTTTAAAAAAGATGTAAGTGTCTATAAAGAAACACAGAGCAGGTTAGCAAGTGAGGCTATTTAAACAACACAAAACAAATGAAGCTCCGGATGGCTAGGAGAGAATATTTAAAACTCACATCTATCAGTTACCAAATATCAATTAATTAGTATAACTTGATATTTGAGGCAATAAATAAGTACTTAACAATGCAAGGTAGAAATCAGTAGGGTGCAACCCACACAGCAGATGCTAAAATTGAGTATGAATTTTAATGAAAGCACTTTAAAAAAAAAACCTTTGTTTTGCATTTCATCTGATGAATTCCTCTCGTGTACACTGCTTCCTATTTTCAAAATCCTTCACCTGTCCTTCTGCCCTCATTTTTTAACAATATGATTTTGCACATCCTCCTGCTAAAAGCAGGACAGCTTTCTGACCCAGTAACATAGAGCTTGGCCAGATCACTGGGGTTGCTCAGGGGAATGAGGACAGAAGTACCAGTGTCCCTGGGCTGAACCTGGGCTGGAACAGGCCTTCTGTGTTACTAGTCACCCTTCCTCCACTTCTTCCTTCAACATGCCTTGACTCTTCTGTTGGACCCTAGAGGATAAGAAATACACTGAGCTGATCCTGTCCTGATCAACAGTTTGGAGCCATGCCCAGTTGATCCTAGCCCTAACTAGAGTCAAAGTCCACCAATGTATAATTGTGGGACATGGTATAAAATGATGGGAACTGCGACTTTCATCCCTGACCTAAACTGCAAAAATATTTTAATTATCTTCTAAACCTTATGCTTGGTTTTGTGCAACCAGATTTCTTGTCCAAAACACTGGGGGAAGTGCAGCCATGCACAGGTGAGAGCAGAGTTGAAGAAAGCACAGCCCCTGTGGATGAAAGGGATGCCCAAATCCACGATTAAGAAAAAGCATGAATCCACCTTTCTTTTTTTTAAATTTGTTCAACATAGTCTTACATATTGGAGGGAATTGTTGTTATGTGCATATATGGATATTGACAAAGTAAATTAAGGATCAGCTCTACCTTCAATTTTTGATAAATATACTTTAAGGGAAAAGTATAATTTTGTGACTCAATCTGGTTTCTGAATGAATTCTGTTATTAGTTGATAATCTGACCTGATCAAATGATTATCAAGGACTCTTAATTCTTTCTCTAAAATGCATTCACTTATTTTCATAATTGTACTGCTGAGAAAAATATATTTGACAAGTAAATGTTGTGACATAAATGTTGTAAAATTACTACATAGTAATTGCCTTAGGCTGTTCTGTCTGCTCTTTAAAAATACCATCCACTGTGAGTGGATACAAAAGCTTTGGTACATATATACAATGGAATACTACTGGGCCATTAGAGAAGACGATATTATGGCTTTTGATATCAAATGGATGGAGATGGAAGTATTATGCTAAGTGAAGTATCCCAATCTCAGAGACTCGAGGGCCAAATGGTATCTCTCATCTGTGGAAGCTAAAATATGTGGGGAAGCAGTATGTTAGACGGCTAAGCTAATAATAACTTCAAATTGTATGATTCTCAATGCAACAGGGAGATGACTCCATAGGACACTTGAAGGCATAGAGACGGGGCTGGGGGAGGGAGTAGGAAGAGCTCCTAGGAGAGTGGAGAGTGGGAATATGGGGGAATCATCTCAGAAGAAGATCTCTGTCCTACATGAGATATCCATTTAACTCAGGAGTTCTTCTGGGAGAAACAGCAACAGGGGGAACCCAAGCTGGGCATCCATGATATGGCATTAGCCCTGGATAACTAAGTATATATACATTGGTTCTTGAATGTTTGATAATGTTTCCCCCTCAATTGTATCTCTATATCCATCTAATAAATTTTAAAAAATACCATCCACTGGAGCTGGGATTGTAGGTCAGTGGCAGAGTGCTTACCTAGCATATGGGAGGCACTGGGCTCGAACCTTAGCACTGCATAAAAGTAAAAAAATAAAATAAAAGCATTCTTTTAAAAAAAAAACACATATACTGGGGCACTTATAAACAAAAGAAAGTGATTTTTTAGAATTTGGGAAACTGAAACACCCAAGATCAAGATGCTCAAAGATACAGTGTCATAGACTGTGCCTTCCAGCTATATCCTGAAGCGGTGGAGAGGGAACTCGAGGCTCTTCAGCCTAATCCCATTCATAAGAACTCCACCCTCCAAAGGTTACATCTCCTAATATCATCACACCAGAAATTAGGTTATAACACATGAATTTCGAAGGGACCCAAACACTCAAACCATAGTGGGCTGACACCGCAGTCAATCTGTAACTGACATTGGAATATTTGTTAATCTCAACAACCAAGATGATTTGAGTTTTACAACCAGAAAAACCACAAAGTACACAGTCCATTTCCCATCAACAGAGAAGCACTATATAAATTGTTCCATCAAGTTTCACCTTCACAGAGGAGGATGAGTAGGAGAAACTGAATTGACTAAGAAAACCCAGAAGTGATTGGCATTAGCTGAATCATATAGAAGAAGCTTCTTCCATGATGCCAAATGGTCCTCAGCACCGAATCTAACTACAGTAATAAGAAGATAAAGTATTTTCATATACCTGAGTAAGTGTTTATAAAATCCTTACCCTTTATACGTATGCTGAGTACTTACTATATGGAAAGCACTGAGCTGGATGCTAGCAGAATATAATACTGAGTCAGGCACCATCCCTAAATCAATCTAGTCCAAATAATGATGTGATCATTTAAAGTGAATCTGTCTGAAGCTGGAGTGGTGGCTCAGTGGTATCACACTTGCCTGGCATGCATGAGGACCCGGGTTCAAACTCCAGCACCACATACATAACTGTTTCAGAGCAACAAAAAGCGGATGAAAAAATAATAAAATTCTCTCTCTCTTTCCCTCTTTCTCACTCTTCCTCTCTCTCTTTAAAAAATATAAAAATAAAAAAGTGACTCTGTCAAGACACTCTATTGTCCAACACACCACGTTTCCCTCTCTCCCTGGCTAATGCCCTTTACACTTCAGCATACATCTCAAGCATTATTTCCTTTTGTGGATCCACTCCTACCCCTTCCAAGTGTTTAGCACAGGGATGGAGAATGAGGCCTGGTTCTGCATATTGTGCAAGATTTGTCTGCCTGGGAGCACAGAACCTGCTTCCCCCTCACCAAAATGTCAAATATGGAGGGGGAAAAATCAAAGAATAAATAGAAAATTTTGAGAAGAGCACTAGAGTGCTGTACAAAACAATAAACAGTAGAACATGGAAATTCTAGATGGCCTAGTAAAGAAAAGAATAAAGTGTATTCCATTGACTGTCCCATTGCCCCAGTCTGGACTAGTTTGAATCCATAAAAGATCTCCCATGATAGTGAAAAGGTAAACAGCAGGTCCTCAACACCTCCCATTGGCACCATGGAGACCTGAAATTTTTGTTTCTGGGAAAGCCTGCAGCCTGCTCAGGCCTTGAGCCTACTTGGAACTGTGAGGCCCTGTGCACTATTGTACTACCCCAGAGCAGACCTCGGTTCCCATAATACTCCCCCACACCCCCTACTTCAGACAACTAGCATGGCTCTATTTTAAGAATAAATTCAACCAGGTCCCAGCCCTGCTACTGTGCACAGCCTACTCTCCCAAGCCACTAGCTCCTTCAGCACACAGTAACAGAAACTGCTAATTGTACAACATGCCTTTTAGACGCCCTGCCCCAGCTCCTCCATGCAAGCTGTACTGTTCCACCTAGGCCACTAGAGTGACCACAGCCCACACCATTCCCCATATAGATCGATGCTTGCTCTGTGTCACACATAGCCTGCTCCCATTGTTGCTTGAGCTGCCCTGCACATGCCTGAAACCATTCTCCACTCTCTGCTGTGTGCATCATATGCACAGACTATTTGATTACAGCTTAAGAAGCTATATGGTGATCACACTGTAGTGCTCAATTGAACCAAAGCTGATGTAGTATACCTAATCAACTCTATTGATCAGTTTTCCATTGCTAGAATGAAATTCCTGACACAGGTTGCTTATAAAGTAAAGAGAGGCTTATTTTGACCTGTGGTGTTTGAAGTTCAAGTCCACCACAAGGATGCCCCAAGGGTCTGGGCCTCCCAAGAAAGTGGCACGTCATAGTGGGAACATGTCAGAATGATTGACCACATCTCGATGATTGTTGATTCTTTTTTTTTTGTCCAGATGATTTTTCCATTAATGCAAGTGGGGTATTGATGTGCCTAACTAGTATTGTATTGGAGCCTATTTTTCCTTTTAGATCTAATAGCATTTTCTTTATAAAATCAGGTGCTCCAGCATTAGATGGATATAAATTTCCTTTGGTTGGATTGACACCTTAGTTATTATCTAGCAAACTTCTTTGTCTCTTCTACCGTATTTGACTTAAAATCTATTTTATCTGATCAAAGTGCAGCTAGCTATTGGTGCCTGTTCACCTGGGATGTCTTTACCTACTCCTTCACTTTCAGAATGTGGGTCTTCATCAGCGAAGAGAATTTCTTGCAGGCAGCAAATCAAATCATTGGATTTTTTTTAATCTATTCAGCTATGTCAAATCTTTCAATGGGGAATTTGATCTATTTATATTCCAGGTTATTACTGACATGTGAGGAGTTTTTGCTATCATTATTTTTCTTTATTTCTGTTTCAAACATCCTTTGTTCCTTTCTTCCTCTCTTATTTTTTCTTTTTGTCTTGGTGGTTTTCTAGCTGATGGAATTTAATTCTTTTCTTTCTCTTTGGTTCTTCTAATGGAATTTGTACATTTGATTGCTTTTATCATGGTAATTGTCTTCCATTTTTTTTCTAGATGTAGGACTTCCTTAAACGTATTTGGTAGTGAAAATTTTCCTCAGTTTTCTCTTGTCTAGGAAAACTTCCTCAGTTTTGTCTTTATTTCTCCATTCCTGAAGGATATCTGGGTATAGTATTCTTGGTTAGGATTTTTGCTATTGTTATTGTTGTTGTTCCATAATTTTGAATATGTCAGCTCTTCCCTCCTGGCCTATAAATCTGCTGTTAGTCTAATGAGTGTGTTATAGTTCAGATCTTGAATGCCCTAAAAGGCCCTTGTGTTTCCCAGTCCCCAACCTACAGAACTCTTAAAATGAGGTAAAGACATTAGGAGGTGAGGATTTATGGAAGGAAGTTACATCATTGGGAGCAAGTCCTTGAAAGAGATATTGAGATTCTGGCCTCTTCCTGCTTGTTTGTTTGCTTGTTTTGCCTCCTGGCCACATTCAGTGAAGAGATCTCCTCTGCCATGTGCTCCTGCCATAATGTACTGTGCCACCACAAGCTCAAAGCAACAGAGCAAAATGACCATGGACAGAAAGCTCTGAAATTATGACACCCCTTGCAAAAAAAACTTTCTTCTTTATAAGTTTTTAATCTCAGGTATTTTGTCTCAGTGATAGAAAGCTGACTAACACTAGGGGAGGGATTTCTTTAAATGTGATATGGCGGGGATGGAGCAGTGACTCAGAGGTTACAGTGCTTGCCTGGCATGCAAGAGTACGTGGGTTCAAACCCCAGCACCATGTACACAAAGTCAGAGCAACAAAATCCACATGAAAACCTAAAAAAAAAAAAAATTATTCTCTCTCCCTTTCTCTCTCTCTCTCTCTATCTCTCTCCCCCCCCCCTCTTATTGTCCCCCTCTCTGAAACAAAAATGTGATTTGGCACTTTTCTCTTGCTGTTTTTAGAATTCTCTGTATTGAACTTTTGACAGTTTGGTATAATGTGCTACAGAAAGGATTTTTTATGAAATTTATTTGGGGTTCTTCAAGTCATCTGGACCTGGATATCCATATCTTTCTAAAGATTTGGAAAAGATTTGGGAAGTTATCAGTTACTATTTTGTTGAATTTCAGTTTACTACTCTATAGATCAGAAAGACCTAACATACATCTACAGAGCATTTCACCCAATATCCATAGAACATTCTTATCAGCCCATGCAACATGATCTGGAACAGACTATATGTTAGGCCACAAAAAAACTTTCAGCAAATTCAAAGAAATAAAAATCACATCACGTATCTTCTCTGACCACAATAGCATTAAAATTGAAATTAACAAGTGGAACTGTGGAAATTGAACAAGTACACGGAAACTTAGTAACATACTCTTGAACAATATGGATCAATAAAAAAGTCAAAAGGGATTTTTGAATGTTTTTACTGTAAAGAAGTGGCAGATGTTTGAGACAATTGATATTTTAACCTGATTATAAAATACATACATGCATCAAAACATTAAATGATACCCAACATGTGTATTATTTTTATGGTTTTCATGACCCGTTTAAAAATCAATTGAATTTTTGAAAAACAACTCAAGAAACAAATGTAAAAATGTCTTGAAACAAATGAAAACAAGAAGCAAAACCTACCAAAACCTGTGTTATGGGACTGGAGCATGGCCCAGTGGTTACAGTACTTGCCTGGCATGCACAAGGATGCGGGTTCAAATCCCAGCACCACATACACAATAAAGTGTTAGAACAATGAAAGCCACATGAAAAACCAAATAAAATTGATTCTCTCTTTCTCTCTCTCACTGTCCCTCTCTTTAAAAAAAAAAATGTTGTACAGCAAAATCAGTACTCAGAATTGTATTCATACCAACTTGTACTGCATCAAAAAACAGATTCCAAGTTAACAACCTATTGATGTAACTTGAGGAACTAGAAAAAAAGAATAAATCAAAGGAAAGAAATAATGACAATCAGAGCAGAAATAAATGAAATAGATAATTTTTAAAACACAAACTATCAATGAAACAAAATGTTTATTTTTTCAAAGATAAAGAAAATCAACAAACCTTTAGCTAAACTATTCAAGGGAAAGAGAGAAGACACAAATAAATAAAATCAAATAAAAAGGAAGACCTGGGGCTGGAGCGGTGGCTCAGCGGTTACGGCGCTTGCCTGGCACGCGCGAGTATGCGAGTTCAAACCCCAGCACCCATGTACAAAGCAAAGTGTCAGAGGAACGAAAGCCATATGAAAAACTAAATAAAAATTGCTTCTCTCTCTTTCTCTATCACTGTCCCTTTAAAAAAATAAAGGAAGACCTTACAACTTACATAGAAATACAGAATCGTTAGGAAATATTATTTTTAAAGAGAGAGAGAAAGAGTAAATGACAGAGAGGAGAGAGAAAGAGAGAGAACCAATTTTGTTTATTTTTTAAACACAGGTCATTGAGCATGCCAGACAAGCACTCCAACCATTGAGCCCTCATTCCAGCCCTCATTAGGAAATATTATGAGCAAATATACACCCAAAAAATGGAAATAGAAGAAACTGATAAATTTATGAACAAATAAAACCTACCAAAGTTTAACCATGATGACACAGAAAGTCTAAATAACCAATAAGGAGGAAGAAGACTAAATCAGTAATAAAAGACTATCAACAAAGAAAATGCCAGCACCAGATGGTTTCACTACTGAATTCTACCAAACTTTCAAAGGAGAACTAACACAAATTCTTCTTCAAGTTTTCAAAAAATAAATAAATGACTAAGCGCAATCTTTCAAACTCATTCCGAGGCTGATGCCAAAACCAACAAGGACACACACACACACACACACACACAATACTACAGACTACTGTCCCTAATGAATATGAAAAAAATTTCAGCAAAATACTACCAACCGAATCCAGCATCACATCAAGAAGATCATATACCATGATAAAAGATAACATCATAGGAATGCAAGGAAGTTTCAACATATACAGATCAACATATGTGATACGCCACATCAGCAGAATGAAGAATAAAAGTCATATAATTATCTCAATGCACAGAGAAAAAGCAACTGGATAGAATTCAACACCCCTGCATGATAAAAACTCTTAACAATCTCAACAATTAAGGCATAGAAAGACTATACATCAACATCATAAACCCTGTGTACATCAACCCACTGCCAACATTTTACTGAACACAGAAAAGCTGAAAGCATTTCCTCTAAGGTCTGAAACAAGACAAGGATGTCCACTTTCACTAGTCTTATTCAACATAATACGGAAAGTCTTTGACGTAGCTATTAGTTGAAATGATAAAAGACATATAAGAAGGAAGAGAGAAAGTCAAACTATCCCTATTTGTAGACAACATGATTCTATATTCAGAAAATCCTAAAGATTCCAGCAAAAGACCAATATAACTGATAAACTAAGTCACTAAATTTGCAGGATATAAAATCAATATTCACAAATCAGTAACATTTTTATACACCAATGGCAAAATTGCTTAGAAAAAAATCAAGAAAGCAATCCCATTTGCAGCAGTTATACAAATATAAATTACATGGAAATAAATTCAACCAACAAATGGAAACTGTAATGAAAACTGCAAGACACTGATGAAAGAAATTGAAAGTCAGAAAAAGATAGAAAGACCTCCCGTGTTTATGGATTGGAAGAATTAATATTGTTAAAATATCTAAACTATCCAAAGCAATTTATAGATTCAATATAACCTGCATCACAATACCAATGGCATTCTTCACTGAACTAAAAACAAAGTCCTCAAATTCATATGGAAGTAAAAAGACTCCAAATACCCAAAGTAATCTTGAGCAAAAAGCAAAGCTAGAGGCATCACAAAACCTGATTTCCAGACATAATATAAACCTATCATAACCAAGACATCATTACTGGAATAAAACACACACATGGATCAAAGGAACAGGATAGAAATCTCAAAAATCAATCCACACTTCTATATCCAACTAAAACTCAATAATGGTACCAAAAACATACATAGGAGAAAGGATTGCCTTGGCAGTAAATAGTACTATAAAACTGAATATTCACCAAAGAAAGAAACTTGGTCCCTATCTCACCTCATATATGAAAATCAATTCAAAATAGATAAAAGTCCTAAATGTAAGAATGAAACTATAAAGCTATTAAGAAAACCAGGGGTTTGCCATCAGTGTAGGCCATGACTTTGGGTAAGACCAGAAAAGCACAAGCAACAAAAGCAAAAATTGTCAAATGGAATTACATGAAGCTAATAAGCTTCTATACACGCATATAATGAACAGAGTCAAGAGACACCTATGGAAGGAGAGAAAATGTCTGCAAAGTATCTGTCAAACAAAGGAGTAATGTCATGACTATAGAAAAGACTCTATCAGCATTCCATGGCTTTAACCAAAACATGAGACAAGAACAACTTGGATAAAAAGTTTATTTTGGGGGCTGGAGCAGTGGCTCAAGTGGTTTCGGCGCTTGCCTGGCAAGCACGAGAACGCGGGTTCAAACCCCAGCACCCCGTACACAACTGAGTGTTGGAGCAACTAAGGCCATGTGAAAAACTAAATAAAGTTGTTTCTCTCTTTCTCTCTGTCTCTCTCACTGTCCCTCTCTCTTTAAAAAGTAAAAAAAAAAAAAAGGTTATTTTGGGCTCACGGTTTCAGATGATTCAATCCATGGTCAGCCACCTCCAAGGAAGAAATGGAGGATGTGGTGGAGGAAAGCTGCCCAGTTCAAGGAAGCCAGAGAGAGAGATAGACAGATGACAGAGAGGAAAATATGGTCACCAAGGCCATAGCCCCAAGGACCTACTTCCTCCAACCATGCTGCACCTGCCCACAGTTACCACCTGGCAATTCATTTAAATTATTAATCTATTAAATGAAATGATCCACTCATGAGCCCTCATGACCCAATCATTTCCTAATGCTCCCTGCTCTGAACCTTGCTGCTTTGGGGACCATGCTTTCAACACATGAGCTTTGGAGGGACATTCCAGATGCAAAACACAACAGACACAAAAAACTCAACAGCACAGAACAAAGCAATTCAGTATCAAATAGGCCAATTATCTAGATAGACAGTTCTCAAAAGAAGAAATTCATATGATCAACAAACACATGAGAAACGTGCAACACTACCAGCCACCAAGGATGTGCAACTCAAAACCACAATGAAGTATTATTTCACCTCAGTCAGAATGGCTAGTCTTAAAAAATAAAAAATAAAGCATATTCTGGTGAGGATACTGGTGGAATGTAAATTAGTACAACCAGTGTAGAAAACAATATGGAATAGCCTCAAAAATCCTGAAGCTAGATCTACCACATATCTAGCTATCCATTCTAGATATATATCCTAAAGAAATGAAATCAGCATATCAAAGAGATACATGCACTTTCATATTTGTTGTGGTGCTATTCACAATAGGCAAGAAATGGCTACATGTTCATCAATGGAGGAATGGATAAAGAAAATGTGATTATATACACATAGTGGAGTATTATTCAGCAATGAGAAAAAATAAAATCCTGTCATTTGCAGCAAAACAGATAGAACAGGAGGACATTATGTTAAGTGACTTAAGCAAGCACAAAAACACAAATACCACATGTTCTTTCACATATGTGGAAGCTAAAAGAGTTTATCTCAAAGTCATGCATGGTGACACACGCTTGTAATCCCAGCAGCTCTGAAGGCAAATGCAGTAAGATCACAAGTTCAAAGCCAGTCTCAGCAACTTAGTGAGGCCCTATGCAACTTAGCAAGACTCTGTCTCAAAATAAAAAATAAAAGAAAAATGAACGGGGGAGGTGGCTCAGTGGTTAAGCACCCATGGGTTAAATCCCTATTATTCCCTAGTATTCCCCCACCAAAAAAAAAAGAGTTTATTTCAAAGTAGAAAATAGTAGAATAGTGATTACTAAGGGCTAGAAAAGATGAGGGAAAGATTGAATAATGGATGCCAAAATCCAGTAGAAAGAGGAATAACTTCTAGTGTCCTACAACACAGCATGGTTAACAGTTTGCAAAAACCTGTCATATATTTGAGAAAAACTAGAAGAGAGCAGTTTGACTTCTCCAAATATGAAGAAATCATAAGATAGAAATGATAACTACCTTGATTTGACCATTACACAACGTACACATGTATCAAAATGTCACACTGTACCCCACAAATACATAAAATCATTTGCTAATTAAAATGAAAAAAATCAAACAGTGATTCTGTCAACCTGAGATAGTTTCTGAAAAGGATCCAGGAGTCTAAAAGGGATCAAAATGGGAAGAATTCATCTTGACACATGGGTTCAGAAACGTTTTACAAAAGAAGATTCAATTCTCAGGGGACAAAGACAAAATTCCAATGTTCTGGGTGATCCTTTGAGAAAGTAGTCATACATTGGAATTTCCAGAAATCAGATTTATACAAACATGTGAAAATAAAATAATGTGACCATTTAATTCTGCCTTTTCTTAAGCACCATCTCCCACCTGATGCCTGGACACGACTGTGAATGCGATGCTTTTGGAGTTTACACAATGAAGCATGAGCATCGAAAGCGGCACTTAGAGCCAGAGGACTTGCACTGAAAGAAGCAGAATGCACAAGCAAGGGAACATATAACACTTCATTTGCATCCTCTCAACTACACTATCGGTAACCAAGCGACATCGCCCTGGCTGCTCTTAGCACAGGGAACTGCCCAGCAGGCAGGTGGAACCACTCAGGAAAGACCACAAGGCAGGTCAGAGAGGGAGTTCGGAATAAGCCAGGGACTGTGCAAGCTATCCGGATTGTCATGGCCTTGGTCATAAGCACCTGAACAGGGAAGAAAGTGAATCATACAGTCCACTCATATGTTCTCTGAAAGTTATACGATGTTTCATTGATTCTCTGAAACATTTGGCCACCAAGAAGAAAATGAAAGAGGTGTCAAAAGATAAAACTTCTTAGTTTTATTCTGAGTCAAACAAAAAGCAAGATCATGAACAAGTGGCTCTGCTTTTCTGAGTCTGTCTCCTTCTTGATCTGAGGGAAATTCACTGGATTATTTCTGATATTCTTTTTGGCTATGAAATTTTTTTTCTTTCTTTTTTTTTTTTTTTTTTGCTTGTTCAGTAAGTACTTATCGTCTTTATCTGAAAAAATCTTCATAGAAAAACTTGTTTGGTTTAGCTCTCAGCAGTCCGTTCTTGATCTCTAAGGAAGCTTGCCTTCTTTTGAGCAACCTGATCTTTCTTCTGAGCAAGGGACATTTTGGGACAGTTCCATCTCTTCTTCCCCCTCCCCCCCAGGGCTGAGGACTGACTTTCGTCTGCCACTGAGCTAAATCCCCAACCCCCCACCTCTTCTTTTTAACTTTTCTCTTGGGCTTCTTCTCATAGACTAGATTCTATCGTATAGCAGAATGAGCTTTCTTAAACATCTCCTCCATCATGTCTGGGGTAACGTTGTTCTTGATACACTGAGAGAATTATTTCTTATAAGCATCTTCATCTTCTTCCATTAGATAACGCATATAATCTGCACCATTCTGACCCATGATGTGCTTCAGATGTACTTCTGCATTGCACTCCCTGCTTTCAGTATCATAACCGGGGAGTCGTTTTGTACTGTGAGGAGTAGACAAGCCTCCATCCACAGCTCCCTTCAGGGTCCCAAAATCTTTATTGCCACTTGTAGTTCTGGTAAGGCCTGCATCCAAATACCAGGTGAAGGCACCAGGCTGACCATCAATGCTTTCCACATTGTATTCATCTCCAGTTGCCTCCACTTGACCTTCATAGATCTTGTCCATGCCAAATCTATTGAGAATCTTGCAGGCCAGCAGCAGGCCAGTACAATCTGCTGCAGCATAATTTGTTAGGCCAACTTTCACACCATATTTTGGTAGTTCATTAGCGTAAGCTGCGCAGACTATCATATCCCCTTCTATACGGGCCTACGCAATCTGACAAATGATATCTCTTTTAGTTACACGAACTATCATCCAGTATTTGGCTGTGTTGTACTTATTTTTGTCCTGGATCACCAAGCGTTTCCGAGCATACTAATCAGTTTTGCCCTCTCATCGTCTTCTAAATTTCAATTGATATCTCTTCAAGTAGGCCTTATTCTGAACAACTTTAACAAACCCCATCCTGTGGAACAGAGACCCGCATCCGCGGTTCCACACAGACCTGCAGGCCCCAAAGTGCTACAGGGGAGAAAAGCCCATGAAAATTTAATAGAATTTTAACACAAACGATAAGAGTAAAATAAAAATCTAAAAAAATCAAGGAGAGGAGTTCTTATTTTACTCTCCAAAGTGGCATATCACTACACGTTCATATCTTTTCTGTGAGAAAATTCCCAGTTGCTCAGAGAGGACAATAAAATGCATCTTTGTGTAAACTTAAAATGTTTATGCTGTCTGTGAACACAACGTTACTGAACCATGTACATACTCCACCAGCGTCCACTTATTCCCCAAATATGCCAGCGCTAATGCAGATTAAAGAACCCTTGAGTCTAACTCTATTACATTAGCCTCAGGCTGAGGTGCCAACTTGTCATGAAGTTCCATTTAGATAAGTTTGAAACAGAGAGTCACACTCCCCTCAAACAAGAGTTCATATTTATTGACAAACTTCCCTTGCAGATGACAAATTTCTAAAAATGTGTGTTCAATTTACCGTGCAAATTTAAAATACATATTGTGAATATGTATAAAACATGTTATAAATAAATTTACATATTTATTATCCATTGACCTTCTATAATTATGTTCTAATTATTATGCCATGAACTATAAAGAATGCTAAGTAAAGTAAGACATAATTGCTATGGTCAGGGAACTAATAAACTAATCAAACAGGCAAGATAATGGATCCCTTTTCTATTAAGTATTGCTAAAAACAATAACTACCATTTATTGACTATTCACTAGGCCCCAGTCACTATTGCACAAACTTTAATGCATTGTTATTTGACACAAGAACCCTAGTAGGTAGGTGCTGGTATCAAGTCCATTTTATAAATAAGTAAATGAGGTAGAAAGAGGTTAGATAAATCACATAGCACGTAAGGGTCAGAATCAGGATTCCAAGTCAGAGTACATTAGCCATGTATAAGAAACATAAGAAAACAGGAAAAATAAATAAGGGCACAGGGCCACCTATGATTTCATGAACAATGCATACTTAGGGAGAAACTAACATCTGACAAGATGCTGCTACATACTGACCTTTGTGCAATCTACAAATAAGAAGATAAATACTTATGTCTTATGCTATGTGTTTTGCACCAATGGTTTAATGTTTGATTACCACCTACGTTACACAGAGCTTCAGTGCCTTACTTCATAAAATAAGTCCCCTGTGTGTCAATTACCAGGGACCTAAAATTTAGGTCATTGTTCATTAAAGCACAGGAAATTTTTTTTTAATCTCTTATAGCCTTCTGAATTGCAAATAGAAAAGAGTATATATTCAAAGCACAATTCCTATGCTTTGCTCTACCCTAAACTATCCATGGAACAGTTCATTCTATAACAGTAATCACAGAGGAGTCGATGCCACATATGCCCACTGAGATCCACAATCGAAATGGCAAACCAGCCTGTGTTATTTTCTTCTACCATTTTTCAATGACTGTCTACCATTTATTCAAAGTCAAGTATTTGACCTGACTAAGGTCTTACTAAATCAAATCTTTACCTTGTCCTTAGGAACAAAGCAAGGAGTGAAAACATGTGGGGAGTGTTGGTACTGATATACATCAAGACAATGAAATGGCAAGTGTTTAAATGCCCTCATTTCTCCCATTTGAAACAGGGTGTAAGGGAAATTGAAATTTAATTCTCTGTGAAGAGCCAAATTAGCTTTGCAGATAAGAACTAAAGGTCTGAAAGGTTTTCATCAGCGTGCCCTAATCCCCTGGCTACTCAGGCAGATCGTTAGATAAGTCGGCCAGCAGTTAGCTTTGCTGGCCCCTCAAAAGTGGCTAGCTACACTAATCAATAATCAACTTAGAAATGGACACAATTCCTCAGAGCCACCATCTCCTCACAACATGTCTAGCAACCTGCATTACCTAAAGGTGTTCTGCATGGGTCTCTCTAGTGTCTAAGTCCACTTCACCTTCACAGAAAATTCAAGTCCCACCTTGTACAAGAGGTGTCTGTGACTGCCCCACCCAAGGCCAGCTCTCTTCTCTGTATCTGCAGGATGTTCTCTTCCTGCACCTCTTACGTTCGTTCTGAGCATGGGGCCCCTGTCTTCTTGTGCTGACTACATTTTCATGACCTTACATTTTATTTTCTAACTACGTACAGGGTCTAGCATGAGGTAGTGAAAGCATGTGATAATGTACAGAAGGTGGGCTTTGAATTCCAGAGCTGAGTTCACACTGCAGCCTGACAACTGCACACATTTCTTAACCTCGATGAGCACCAGTTTTCCCTACCATAAAAAAAATCATAAAGGGTTGTTGTAAGGAAAAGATTTTTTAAAAAGTGCTTTGTGCTATGTCTCCTCACATCGCAAACAGGTATGACTGCATCTACATGTACATCATTAACAAAAGAATGTACCCTTCTTGAGCACAATGCAATTTGTATTTAGTTCCTTTGCATCCTTACGCTCACCTAGAATAGTGATTTGTACGGAGTAGGTACTCACAGCTTCCTAACTTTTCCTAATAAGCAGTATTTGTTAAGAGTCTGGTTTATTAGATGTTAAACAGTATAAAAGACTTTATAATGTGGCACCATGTTTCCTCAAAAAACTATGATTTTCAGGTCCCAATGTATTTCAGACACTCAGGAAATTATCTGGTCTAAACTTTAAAATACCTGTCTCTACAACTGTGATGGTGGGGAAGTTCATAGTCACCAATGTAAAAGCACTTTTATTTTAAAATTTCACAGCTCTAGCTTGCCTGTTCTAATGGTATTTTTATTTCCATTACATCTCTGTTTCAATTATTTTCTTAGCTACTTCTCTAGAACAGAGAAATTAAAGTTTTTAAAAATCAGGCCAAGAAATAACAGAAAGACCCACATGAGAAATTTTCCAAAGCAAAAATGCAGGTAGAGATAGCACCTTGGGTTTGGGCAGAGTTTTAAAACCGTGTCAGAGCAAGAGTTAGGATGTCTTGATTTCAAGATAGAAAGCCAACTAGAACCAAAGGAAAAGGAAAAAGGAAACTTTTTACCATAAACATTCTTGGTATCTTCATGAGACACAAGTCCAGGGAGAAGCTCAATCAGTTGTTTTTAAATGCCAGCTATTCTGTCTCCATTTCTCATAGCTCATTCCGTTACTGCCCATGTATCTGCTCTCTTTCTTTCCTGCATTTCACCCATTCACCCTCATTCTTCCTCAATTGCCTTCTGACTTCTCTTGTTCATATGGCAGTAAACTTAGCCACCAGCAGCTCTGAAGCTTACAGCTTTAGTTATCAGAATGTAATTGAATGCATTTTTCAGTTTTAGTACAAAGTCTTAGCACAAGATAATAATTGGCCCAATCTTGACCAGGCACCCAAATCTGGACCTATCAACTGTGACCAAGGGTATAAAGTCACTGTCTCCAGTGGTGGCCCCATTATAACCAAAGACATAGGGAATAAATCAAAGGGAACAGAGGATCGCATGCAGTAGATTTAGCCTTAGGCAGTCCTCATACCTCCAGCAGGAGTCCTTTCTGGTGTTTTTATCTATTACTTCATGCAGGGGAAAGATTGCCAAACCATCCTCACCCCTCAAAAAGAGGATTTCAATCACCATAACTGAGCAGTACAATCACAGGTTTAAGCAGATATATTCAGATAAGGTATAGTGAAAAATCCTCCCTTTATTGAAGAATAAAGATTAAACAATGGATTAAAAGCTAGGGACAGTTATGTGATTTCAACAACAACAACAAAAAAAACCTTTTCAGCCATTAAAATCATGCTTTGAAAGAAATTAGAATGTTATGCAGCAATGTTCACATAAAGTGTTCAGTGGAAGGGCAGAATGTAGAATTTATGTAGCATAATCCTAAATATGTGCTATATTGAAAATACGCCAATACAACAATAGTTGTATCTGGATGCCAGTATTATGATGAGTTTTATTTTTGTTTTTATAGCCTTCCTACATTTTCTAGATTGCTTTTTACCAAAACTCTATTATTTTGTAATTATAAAATTAAGGAGTTAAAGGTTCAGAAAAGGGTTCATTAAAAGAATAGATGCAGGCCACTAAAAGGTAGTTTGCACCATGTGTACTCAGGAGCAACATTCAGGAGTCCTGCTGTTCTTTTTTATAGTTCCCCTGGTTGTCGTTCGTGACAATTAGCCTGTGGTTAACCTACAGAAGATTTGCTAGAAAATCTACTAAATTATTGGAAGTGAAGAAAAGACAGAGGGAAAGAGAGAAGCCTGAAAGCAAGTCAACCATCCACCCTAAGTCCCAAACAGGTTTTCTCACTTCCCAGCACACCTTGAACCTGGGAGGGCCACATAGACTTCTTGTCTCAACAGCTCTTTTGTGGCTCAATCCCACATGCACTTTATATGCTTTCTATCTCCCTACTGAAGCCATAATAAAAAGATGTTTTTGAAAATTCATCTGCTTTGCTTTTTGACAGGAGCCACCACAGCCTGGCTCTGCCCAAGCCCCTGATCATGGAACTAGATCAAGAGAAGAGGTTTCAAACCTGCAGCAGTGAAGCCAAAGGGACCTGGCCAAGCTCCAGCCAGGCTTAGTGGACATTTATAATTGGACTCATCATTCCCCAACCTTAAGTAGTGAGGATCAAACACTCCTCTGTGGTCTAATCTAGCTCTTACATTGGTAGTATCAGCTTAAATTTTAACAAGAAAAACAGTCGAAGTTAAAAGCTGAAAAATTCTGTGAGTCTGTCAAGTTCAAGGGAACTCTCCAAATTTATAACACAAGTCAGCTTTGATAATCATGGAGTCATACACCCTGACAGTGGAGTGAGCATTTAAATGGTCCAGACTTTGTCTTCGTGTTTACTGAGATGGACATTCTGGCGACCTTTGTCTTCCCAATCTTTCAAACTCAAGAGCATTTGAGTGCCAGGTCAATTACACTCTTCCCAGAGCGGCTAAAGCAGCTTTCAAAAATATTGTTGTCACTGTGTCAGATCAAGTGGAGAGGAGCTGAAATATGACGGGGGAGTCTCAAAAGGTATTAGGAAGCAGGTTAGGTGGAAATTAAATTCCATTTGCTGGGATTCCATATAATGCCCTGAGAGAGCAAAAAATATTCAATTCTCTTTATTAGGGCTGGATTTATAGTTCAAAATGAAGATTAAATTAAGGGAAAATATCAAAGTTGATGTTCTAAAAAGCTCTTTAAATTCAAAATCCTTAGTAATGTGCTTCTGCATCCGATCTGGCATCCTGGCTCTGGAGGCTCTCTGGTGCTCATCTGCCGTTCTCAATGCCATTGAACCAATATTTTTAAAAGCCATTTTCATTATGCCAGCCCTGTGCTCAGAAAACCATAATAGCTTTTGATCCCCATGAAACAAGTCTGGATTCCACTGTCCAGCTCTCAGAAACCTGAAAATCCAGGCTGACCCTGACCACTCCTCCTCCTCCATTGCTCCAACTAACTCTCCTCTCCCATCAAAATAGTGTCTCAGTGTCTTGCAGCTGCCCTCTGCCTAATCCCAGCCCCTGGACTTCCTTCACACCAATCCCCTCCGCTCCAAGCATCAAAATCTACTCTCAATGCCCAGTCGAGTCTTATCTCACTACAAAACCTTCCTTAACTTCTCCATCCCACACAAGTCTCACTCCTTCCAGAATCTTATGCAACACTTTATGGGTCTGATGGTAATGAATATTCATTAAAAATGCAGTACAGGCCGGGATCTATACATGTTCTTTAGCAGATATTATTTCATCTTTAGAAGAGCCTTATATGATAATCACTATGACTTAGTTCATCACCGGTGAGGCAAGTGAGATGTTAACACAGTTGAGTTCCCTGGAAAGCATGGGTTCTGTGGAGCCACTAGTGTGCCATTTTCCCTCTGCTCCCTCATGACTAGTGCCCAATAACTATTTTGTTATACTTCCGCAATGTTACAGAATTCTTAACTCCATGGAAGAGCTGAAGGTCAAATCGGAATCTTTCTCCAAACACGTGCAAGCAGGCAATATTTCCACGGCCAAGAATTCATTAAATACCAGTTGGTTTGTTATCACTGAGGACAAAGCACTCTGGGAAGACTGTACCCTCATTGAACAGCACCATAGCGAGAAGAGTGGCATGAAGAGCTTTATCACATAGTCCTCATCAGTAGTCTTCGTAACACGTGCTTTAGGCAGCTTCTTTGCTACTGAGACTAAAGGACCTGACAAGTAGAATTTTAGGAGTAAAAGTTTAATTAGGGGCTCCTCGTTTTGGATGTCTCAGTTCATATAAGGCCAGCTCGAATTGAGGCTGAACATAAAGGCAGCAGCCACGTCTCCAGGGGTCAGGGAGCTCAAGGCGTCACATCGTGAAGCACAGCAGAGAAACTCCATACCAGATACAGAATATATACCCCAAAGGCATGCTCCCAGTGACCCACCTCCTCCAGCCACACCCTACCAGCCCACAGTTGCCAGTTAATCCCTATTAAGAGAATTAATTCACTGATTGGGTTAAGGCTTTTCAATCCCAATCATTTCGCCTCAGCCTTCCCGAATTGTCACACATTAGCTTTGGGGGGACACATTACATTCAAACTATAATATTTTGCCCCTGACCCCAAAAGTTCATGTGTGACAATTCAGAAGGTCTGAAGTGCAATGATTGGGTTATAAAATTCCATTGTTTTCCACATTCACCACCTCAGCCTCTGAAATCAGCACATGCATGCAGGAAGGAATCCTGCCACATCACATCTTCTATCCTGGGGTTTAACGTTGGTGAATGAACAACCCAAGCATGCATACAAGTTCCCTAAGCCTTGCAGCAATGAACTAAGCCAAGGAGCAAGCTTGAATCTGAGGGCTACCAGAGCCTCTTCTTGAAAAGATTTGAAATACTTACGAAGAAAAAGACCAAAAAAAGGGGTAGGAGCTGCAGATATGGCTCAGTGATAGAGCACCCCTGGATTCAGTTCCCAGTAGCCCTTCCCCCCCCCAAAAAAGGTTCTTCTTCAAAGGAATTTCCATTGTTCAGTATTCATCCATTTGTTAATTATGCATGTTTGATTTGACAATAAAGAAGCATTGAAATGCACACAATGGAAAAAGAAATGTGTTAGTTGCTGCTTCTCAGAATTCAGGGTTTAGGAGGTCTATTAACATAATTCTTTCACTGACAGGATTTTAAGAGAAACAAAAGTGATGATAGATATTCAAACTGGGAGAGAGAGACTGTCCCCTGCCCACCCAATACGCAGAACAGAGTCCTCCGAACTAAAGCTTAAAATGTTTGCATAAAGCTTAAAATGTTTGCACATTGACCTGAGTCGTCTTGAATACGGAAAGGTTCCACTGAATGTGTTACTTATATTACTTTATTCCAAGTCCTCTATATTCTTCTCACCTACTAGACCATGGGACGAGAGTGGTGGTGAAGTTTTATTCACCCATGTCTACTCTTGTTCCCAGCACTGTGGGACCTTATCATGTGCCTATTAGTAAATAATTGGTAAACTGAATTTTTTAAATAAAAATATGAGGGGGTTGGGGATTTAGCTCAATGGCAGAGCACTTGCCTAGCAAGCACAAGGTCCTGAGTTCGATCCTCAACCCTGGAAAAAAAAAGAAAGAAAAAAATAAAAATATGAAAAAAATTTTATTTAGTTGGGTAATTAGGGCCTTTGCGGGAGGGCTTAATCTATGCTGAGAACTGTACTAAGTATTTTACAGATATCAGCTTCAATCATTAAACAATCCCACAAGTAAGGATTTTTAACAGACAGAAAAAGGGCTGGAAGAGACTGAAAATCTGATGCAAGTCACACAGCCATCCATGAAAAACTGAGACTGGGCTCGGGGGATGTCTGTCTGTACCAGGCTGCCTCCCTAGGGACACAAAGCAGAGGCCAGTGGGCCCTTTGTACTGACAGCAGACATCCGCACAGGGCCTTCCCCCATGGAGCCTGTGATCCCCGGTGTCATCTAGCATCCTTGCTCATGAAGAGTCTGTTCCGCCGTCTGCTGCACTCAAGCTCTCCTCTTCCCCATGGTAGCAGTTAGAGGTCAACAACTTTGACACCAGCTGCCAATGCTTCTTAAAAGGAAACAAAATTAGAGTCGAATTTGGAGATTCCCATGCCACATGGCCTCTGCAGTCCTCCATCTGTCAAGTCTCAGGAAAACCTGGTTGTGCAGACTTCAAGAACTGCCATTCACAAGATGGATATGCATTACTTCTCCTGGGAAAGCCCACTGCTCTGCTCTCATCCTTATCAGCTTCAACTTCTCCTTGTCCTCGACTTCCCAGCTAGTATCCTGCCAAACTTCCTATGGAAGCATAATTAAAAATTCCATTCCTAGACCACCTTTATTTACAAAGATGCCCACCATACTTTCAAACTGAAAAAGTGTTTTCTGGTTTTTTTCTTTTTTCCATTTGAATTATACCATCTTATAATGGTCACAAAGAGATGTTGAGGTCTGAAAAGGAAAACACTTGTTCCACTTTTTCCAGAGACATCAATGGGGATTTTCAATCAAGGTTGACCTAATACTAATAATCACATAATTCCATTCTTTCAACTCTATAGTTGCAAAACAGCATAGATATACATTGAAGACAATCTTGCTTTCAGTTTTAGTAACAAAAATGGCTAATATGGCAAACTGGAAGAAATTGGAATTTCCCTATGCTATTAAATCACATTATTGTTTTGGGAAAATCATTAATCTTGCAGAATCTCAAGCTATAGTTTCTGTCAAAGTAACACAGGTGTCTGCCTACAATTCCTTTGGGCCAAACCTACATGCCACTTGTTTTTGTAATAAAGTTGTACTGAAACAGAGCCATGTCCATTCATTACATATTGCTGAAGGTTTCCTATACAACAGAAGCGTAGTTGCAACAGATACCATAAGACACACAAAGCCCAAAAAATATTTGCTATCCATCACTCACAAGAAAATTTCTAGGTTTGATGAATTTCAATCCAACATTTTTATGATTTCTGCTTTCCATATTCTATTTAAGAAATAACCTACGCTAATTTCACCAAGATTTCTGTTTTTCTACCAAGAGAAACATGGATGAAAACATAGGTGTTTGAGCTTTTACTTTTAGTTCTATGATTCATTTCATTTGTGTGTGGTTGAGACAAGAATTGAGTTTGTGTTTTTAGTACTATGAATATTTAGTTGTTACAATGACATTTATTGAAAATACTTTCCTTTCTTATTGGATTGCATCATCACCTTTTTAACTGACCATTATTTGGAGTCTGTTATGTTCCACTGATTTTTATGTCTCCCTCTGTCACTGTATGCCAATACAATACAGAGGTAATAATTGTAGAATTATAGAAATCCTTGCAATCAGGTAGGGTAAGCTGCACAACTTTGTTCTTCAGAATCGTGTGTGTTTGTGTGTGTGTGTGTGTGTGTGTGTGTTGGGGAAAATAATAAAATGGGGCTGGGCATGTAGTTCAGAGCTAGAACACCTGCCTAGCATGTGTGAGGCCTTAGGTTTAATAGCCAATACTGGGAGTTGTCAGCTCAGGTATTACCTGAGCCCAAATTAAGGGCAATGCCCAAAACAAAGAACACAGATCACTGATTACACAAGGAAAAATATTGGTTTTACTGGTCTGAATTCCTCGAATTGCTGTATAAATTTTAGAATCAGTTTGTCAAATTCTGAAAACATTGTTCATTTTTCAAATTTATTTTGACAAGTAAAACTCATATATATTTATCATGTTCAACCTGTTTTGAAATATGTATACATTGTGGAATTGGTAAAAGGAGCTAAAAATAAACTAGCTGGAATACTAGTATTAATCGCATTGAATTCATAGATCAGAGAGGATTGACATCTTTTTTATTGAGAAATTTATTTGCTAAATAATCATACAAGTTTTTAACAAAATAATATAAAATGTATATAGATTCTGAAGATTAGATTTACCCCTAAGAGTGCCCCCCCAATTACCCACCTTTATCCCTCCCTTCCCCTTCCCACAACATCTCTAAAAATGTATTAAGTTGTGTAACATTACACCTTATCTGGATTTAACACATGATAATAGACCACCTTTCTCAATGGCCAAGGTCTAGTTCCAGCCTCCACAGTTGAGTGAAGACATTTGACCCTTGGTTCTCTGGGTTATGCTGATTTCACTCAGCATAATTTCGTCCATAGCCAGACGATTGACATCTTAATATTAAGTCTTTTAAGCCATGAACATGAGATACATACTTATAACTTCTTTATATTTTAACAGTGTTCTATGATCTACATCAAACAAGTTTTTGCATAGTTTGTTAAATTTTACCTAGTGATTCCATATTTTGGGTGATTACAATTTTTTTCTACTTCAGTTTATATCCATTCTATAACTGTCTCCCATTATCTGTGATTTTCTTTCCAAAGTTTCAATCACAGTTCAAAATAGTAAATGGAAAATTCCAGAAATAAATAATTCATAAGTTTTAAATTATTTATTACATCATATTATTATAGTTGTTCTGTTTTATTAGTGATTATTGCTGTTAGTCTATTACTATAGCTAATTTATAAATTTAATTTTATTATAAGTGTGGAGTGAAGATATACATAGAAAAAATCATAGTATGTGTCTAGGATTCAGTGCTATATATAATTTTAGGCAAGTCACAGCAGTCTCTTTGAGTCTCAATTTCTTTGCCTGCTAACTGAAGAAGTTGTAATAGACTTTCCATATTTAATATTACTTATTTCCCTTGGACCCTAGTGACTTTGGGGTTGATGTAAGTCTAAACTAGCAAACTTAGCAAAGATGTATGCTTCATCTTTACAATTTTTGAAGATAACCTTATCATAGCAGGAAATGAAAAAGGTAATAATGTAATGGTCACACAGTGAGATGTAGCAGAGCGGAAGTATAACTCATATCTCCAAATTCTGAGAGCAGAGCTCTTTTCTGCAAATATTGTAAGATTTCTAGATTTGGTTTAACTTCCAGTCATTTTAAAGTCAAAATTCCATTCTACCTATCAGTGTGCCTAGGTATTGCAGGACTCTGAAATAACTCAAGATATTTTAAAAAATAAATATAAAACATGTGGTTTCATACAAATGAACACACAGGCTCTAAGAATTCTATAAAGTTTTTCTTTGGATAGAAATATAAAGAGCTTATCCTATTTTCACAGATAACCCTAGATACATTTTTGGATGTTCTGTTTCTTGGCTCAGGAGCCCATTCTCTATTCAGATGCAAACCTCTTTTAATCTAGGCTAACATTTTTGCTATTTTGGTTATTTTATTTCTTTTTTCTTTTCTTTTTTGGGCTGGTAGCAGATGGCCTAAAATCCGATTCAGTATACGTAGGTGATTTAGATTATATTTCTGACATTCCTGCTCGCTAATGTACAGCATAAGAATTCACTACTGGATTCTTACACGTCAGAGAGGTGTACATAAAGTACAAGTTAAACTTGAAGGATAGAATCCGAGGCAATAATCTCTCCTCAGTCATTAGAAAGGTATTGGATATGGCTTTATTGTCTAGGAATTCTGAAGCTTGTGAGGCAGAAATTAAGATTCTAGCACTTTATTTGAATGGCATAAGCCCAAAATGGTAGGAGTGGAGGACAAAGGGAAGGAAGGCAAGGGAGGCTATGATATCAAGGGACTCATGTGTCACAATGCTGGCTGCATGTCACAACTGTAATGAGAAGTGACACACAGGCGAATTCACTCAGCATCTGGGATTTCTCTGAAAATGTCACAAGGAGGATCTGAACAGGAGTAAGTTTCATTTATTGAACACTTACTAAGAAAAGAAATTAACATCAGTGCTCTCCCAAAGGAAATGTAGTTCAGGAACTTCTGAAGTTCACGGCTCTTTCCCATATATTTCTCAACAGATTGTGATATTCCATGGGTAAACGACAACATAACAGAAAGCAAACAGACCAATAAAAAATTCAAAAAAAATCCTTTTTAATTTTACAAGAGGAAGATTATAAGATCGATTTGACATGCAAAGAAGTTATCAAAGAAATGAGGATTTTCTAAACTTCAACTCAGAAAACTTCAGACATAAAATATGTAAGGAAATAAAATACCACTGAGGAATTTCTCATTGGAACCTTTTATTTTGATCTAAATAAAATTGTCTCTTGTTCACAGTAATAAATATTCATGAGCATTAGAAAATCTAATATTTACTGAGCTAATTTTTTATATATTCAGAAATTTATTTGTAGAACAATCAAACAAGCATCTAATGAAATAATATAATATATATATAAATTCTGAAAATTAGATTTACCCCTAAGAGCCCTGCCCCCCCAATTACCCACCCTTATCCCTCCCCCCTTCCCAATACATCTCTACAAATGCCTTAGGTTTTATGACATTACACTTTATCTGGATTTAAAACATGATAATTGACCTAATTTTTTTAACACATGAATACCTTTGGACAGGTCTTCTGGGCCCAGATTTGCCTTCTCTTGAACTACCCACCACTCACATGAAGAAAAGGATCTCTTAACCATGCCTCCAGTAGCACCCTCATATCACAGCTGAGTACATAAAGAAAATACAACTGACACATGAGGAGCTAGGCTACAGACTGTTCTGAAACCATCGCATTCTCCACCCTAGGGAATCAGAATTGGAACACTGAAAAAAAGTGTCAATTTGATGCAGACACTGAACTTACTGCATCCAATGTGCCTTTGTAGCCTGGTAGTCAGAGAGTTCTGGCAAACTGAATAAAGAGAAGAGAAGATAGAGGCACAGAGAGAAGGAATGATGAGGCCAGTCTGCAGGCAGCAAGAGATGCAGACAGGGCTGCAGCAAAGCCTTAGATTTCCAGCTCTGGGTCTAGTCCTTAATAAGAAGAGCACCCATGCAATTTCTTCTCTAAGCTTGGTGTATTAATTTATTGGGCTATCGTAACAAATTGCCACAAAACTGGCAACTAAAAAAAAAAATAGAAATTCATTGTCCCATAGTTCTGGAGATCAGAATTCCAAAAACAGTATCACAGGCCAAACTCGGTATGGTGGCCACACTGCATCTGTTCCTTGCACAACAAAGAATCAGTTCCTTGCACCTTCCAGCTCCTGGCAGCTGCCGCTACACCTTACCTTTTGACCATGCCTCCAGTCTCTGTGTAACAAGTCTCCCTCTGCGTCTCTTCCATAAGAAGACTTACTGTTGCATTCAAGCCCTACTGGGATATTCCAGGATAGCCTCTCCATATCAAGATGCTTAGCAATCAAACCTCAAAGACTCCTTTTCCTTCTAAAGTAACATTTACAGGTCCAGGGATCAGAACCTGATGTCTTTAGGAAATTGTTATTTTACCAACCTCACCAGGATACCTTTGAGAGTATAAGCAAGAGCCAATTTGTAATACATGAAGAAGGAAAGACAAAGTCCTATTCTGTCTCAGGCAAACTGGATGAGGGTCTCTCTCAAGGCTCAAATGAACTTCCAGCCCCTGGGCCATATACCTAACCCCCATTATCTTATCACTGTACTCTTATAAATGTTCTCCCTGAATCTGCCACAGCAAACCAGTACCAAATTCACTTTTCACCCCTGAGATTCCTGAGAGGTCACCATATCTTTCTGATATGCTCTCATGTTTTCTATGAAACTAATTAGAGAAGGTTCTGTGCTTTGCAACCAGATGAGTTCCGATTAAGACAGAGGACAGAATTCTGAAGAGTTAGGCTTCTTTGGCTCTCTTAGTCCTAAGATGCCCTTCCTAGATGTATCCACATTTTAGACCTTTCCCATGTAACTATAAACAACGTGATTTAATCTCTATTAACAAATAAATAAATTCCCCAGTTGTCCACAAACAAGGTAGGGGAAATATGCAGTGACAGAAAGTCTTTCTGATGTTCCATGAAATGATACCATACAGGCACCAACCCTCTCTCCATCTATGCCAAGGTCACCATTTGATGACATGCTGAACCAGCAACTTTCTCTTCTGGGACTATAGCATTATGAGCTGGAAGAAACTCTTCTGCACCACCACGTCACCTACTTTTGCAATAATCAAATTACTAGGTACCAGAGACCATCACCCAAGTTCTAGCACCTTTGCAGACACAAATGGACAAACACTACTCTCTGAAACAACTTCAAATATATTTGCACACTGGAAGATATAACAATCTCAGTACACAGCAACCAAAAGAAAGCCTTTATCTACATTACCACAACTTTGAAAACTAAAGCTACTGAATGTTTTCTTATTGACACAATTGACTATATAACTCTGAACTTATCATTCTAGTGGTAGTTAAAATGGGCATCTGTAATTCTATGAGCCTTTCTAATAAAACTTTACTGTTAAAATCACTTTGTTTTTAATGGTCTGTTTCATCTTTAGGGACATTGTGTGGCAAGGTGATACCATTTCCCTCTTCCTACTATGAGACTTTGCATTTCTTTGATACAAAACACCATCTCAGCTCATCTTATGTTTTCTCCTAATTCCTTCCTTTGCAATTGCAAAGGTTAGAATTATTGGGTTTAATTCAAACTAGCTCCAAGACACGAAGTGCTTGAAGATACTTCAGTGCTACATTTCAGCTGAACTATTCGAAACACTTCTTCCAAAGAAAGTCACATTAATCTGTCAAAGTGAGGAAATCTTCAAGGAAAAAAAAAACAGGGACTATATTCTTTTCTTGAGAATATGATTTTACATGCATATCTTGAGCCCACTGAACATCAGACACTATTCTAGGATAGAGAGAAAGTCTTTCCCCATTGAGCATTTTCAAAACTTTAAAGGAAAGAGGATAATTATAGAAAAATAAAATTTATTGGGTTGTCAATTTCAAAACAAGAGACCATGTGCTTATTACATATCTTAAAACATCCTAAAGGGGCTGGAGCAGTGGCTCGGTGGTTACTGTGCTTGCCTAGCATGCACGAGTACACGGATCCAAACCCCAGCACCCACGTACAAACTAAGTGTCAGAGCAATGAAAACCATGTGAAAAACTCAATAAAAGTTGATTCTCTCTGTTTCTCTCCCTCTCTCTCTCTCACTGTCCTTCTCTCCTAAAAAAAAATCATAAAGGCTCAATAAATGATTTCTAAATTAGTGAAAATTAAGTACAAGTTGAGCATTCTTAATCCAAAAATCTAAAATCCAAAATACTCCAGATTCCAAAAACTTTTGAACACCAACGTTACCCCACAGTGGAAAATTCCATATCATGACATTTTTTCATAAAATCACCTTCAGTCTATGTGCATAAGGTATATCTGAAACAAATGAATTTCATTATTTAGACTTGGTTCCCATCCCCAAGATATTTTATTTATATGCACACACACACACACACACACACACACACACAGAGAGAGAGAGAGAGAGAGAGAGTTCAAACTTGAAAAACAATCTGAAATCTGAAACATTTCTGATCCTAAGCTTCTTAGATAAGGGATATTCAACTGGTAGCATATCAATCAGATTATCACATGACAGTTTCCACTTGAATGACTTAGAAATGTCTATGAGAGTTCAGAGATGAGAGAAGTTACACTGGGTTAGGACCAGGAATCAAAACCAGATCCTAAACATCAGGTGGGATCTAAACGTAATACCTATGAGAAAGTGCAAATTGCATTCAATAAATGAAGAGGCCAGATGGGCAATAGCAAGGGACTGAGTATAAAATGATGCTACGGCTGGATGCACATGTTGGAAGGAGGTTACAAAAGATCATTTCCAATGACGCAGAAGAGCTAGGACTTTCAACTGTTCTGCAGCAGTACAATTATCAACCTCATAGGTATCCAGCTTGATATAACTACAGCCATCTTGGTCAGAACTGTCAGTTTGTACCTTCAGGTGACCCTAGCATGTATTCCAAACACTATTGGACATACAAAATTGTTACAATAGAAGAGACAAACTTTTCGTGCCAACCACTGATGTCTGGAATATTTCTAAACAGATGCTTGACATGTTAATAGCTTTTGAGAAATTTGAGCTACATTCTGGTTGGCTGTAGCCCACTTTTGTCTAGCTTAACATATAAAGCCTTTATTCCCACCTCAAGTTGCAGGACCGCTCCTGTCTTACTGCTGCCTAATTCTCTAACAAATTGCACTTGGTACAATTCTGGATTTGTCAACCTTTTTCTCTGGTCAAGTTACTAAAGATACAAATACGGATAAGTTCCTTTTGACCATTCCTTTTAAGTGGAAATACATGTGGAATATAATTTAAAATAAAACCTTGAATACAGTTCTGGTTTACTGTAATACATGTGTCACACTTTCAGCCCCTCTGGTGTGAAAATCGTTTTTGAACAACATGCCTCTCCATTGATTTGGGTGCCACATTTGTTTCTACAGATTGCACAATAAAGGAATTATAGTTGAGCCCATAATTCTACTTGAATAATCAAGCTCATTTGGGAAGTCAGTTCCAATGTCTGCAGCTGGGCTATAAAGGCGTTTCTGGGCTCACAGCTATGGAGCGTAAATGTCAGCGGGGGACTCTTGGTAACATCTTCCTATCACAGCAGCGCTCTTGGTTAAATGGAATGTTGTGCTCCAAACTAAATTACTTCAAGTCTATTTGTGAAACTCAGTTGGATACGTGTTTCTTCTATAAACAACGACTTGAGATAAATCTGCCAAAACTGGCACGCTGAAGTGTATTTTTAGTTATGTAAAACTTTTAGACCCAGAAATGGAATCCAGGAAAAGAATGTTATTTTAGCCCCCCAAATTCCCTGAATACTTTATTGAACACATTACAATGCTTAATACGTATATTTGCTAATGGTCTCTTGGTAGTGCAGAAATTATACTCATTTCTCTGAGCTGCCCCCCAGTGACCAACTTAACTTCCAGGGCATTTCAGCAGCTACAAAGTAAAAATCAGCAACTGGGGAATTTGAATAAGCTGCCAAAATTCTTCAATATTAAAGACAACAAATAAGGCACAGTGAGATATTTCCTCAAGGGATCATGACTCAATAGTTGGAAAAAGAGGAAATTCCTTTTTAGTGTTTTCACATACTTAAGGAAGGACATAATTCAGGAGTTAGTGAGCTATTACAAATTAGAAAGAGCACCAACATGGCTTCATACATGAAGTGGTAGAGCTACAAGGATGCAGATCTCAGTAGCTTACTCATTTTTAAAGAGTAAAGGAAAGTATGCAAAATTGTAGTAGGGATAACAGAAGTCTTCAGAATTCCAAAAGCATATGGTACAGGAAAAATCATCCTATTCTCCTCCAATAATTTTCTTAGAACAGCGTTCCGTAGCCTCCAGGGTATTTTTCTCAGCATCACCATTTTTTAGGCCCCCAACTCCCATCTCTAAAGCAACTGCACAATGATGATCCTGGAAATCTCTATTGTCCAGAGAGAACAGAGTCCCACACCAGTACAAGTGAAATTAAAAGTAGGAGCTGTGTTGATTTTAGAAAATGACTCTCTGTTCAGGTCTTAAATGAAAGAAAAGCAAGAGCATTTGCTGTGGAGGTACCAGCGCTCTGATGGGTGCATGCAATCCTTTTATCACGGCGCATGATCTGACAGCTGAGAAAACAGAGAAAAGTATGTGTTGGCCTCACCTCACATGTTTACCTCCTTTGGCAGGGAGTAGGTTTGCTGGTTTAGCACCTGTTCCAGCCCTCTTCTAACAGGCAAGTGGGTAAGTCAAGTATTTATATTTCCCAAGCTGTCTTGCAGCTGCATAATGCTTAGTTTCCACCAATCAGGATTCCTCTGCAAGACCTTGATTCAGAACTGAGATTCTTCGAGAGATCATTTGCTCCAGACTTTGAACTGGGATAGATCTCCATGAGCCAAGTGGGGCAAGATGCAGTACACCTGTTTTCCTGGCATTGAGCCTGGCAGAGTTAGTGGGCTCAATACTTACAGTGCTAACTTCCTTGCAGGCAGCAGCTCCGTTGGTTGCCCAATCCTCACCCTGGTCTAGTAGCAGTTCAGCCAAATGCTGTGAGCCTCTTTGGAGATCTCAATGAAACTCTGAGTTCTCTATTGCTTTCCATAAATACTTCTCTGATTAAACAAGACTTAGTAGATCCTGTCTTGTGTATAAAATAACTACTAACATACCTTACAGATCTGTGAAATATTCTAGAGCTAAACAAAAAGTAATCATTGCATGAAATAATTTATTAGCACTCTGAAAATTAAGTGGATTAAAAATTATGCCTTGTGGGGCTGGAGCGGTGGCTCAGTGGTTTCCGTGCTTGCCTGGTGAGCACAAGGACACAGGTTCAAACCGCAGCACAAGTACACAGCTAAGTGTTGGAGCAACTAAAGCCATGTGAAAAACTGAATAAAATTGTTTCTATCTTTCTCTGTCTCTCTCACTGTCTCTCTCTTTAAAAAAAAAAATTATGCCTTGTTTTTAACAAATGATTTGCACAGCAATTTAAAAATATCTATAAATTGGACAAAAGAGAAGAACTTTTTAGATACTAAGAAAATATAAGCCATCTTAAAATTACCAGAAAACTATTCCTAAAGTTAACTTGCAGTAAAATAGTGGTGACCTTGATGATAGTTGTATAGAACATTAGTGTTCTAAATGGTAACTTGTGTTTCTAAGTAAAATCAAAAACATCACATAAATTTTACTGGAGCACAAATAGCACAAAATTGCCATCAAAAAATTAAAAATAAGAAATATCACATTATCAAGCTAGTGATTATGTGAAACAAATAAAATATGGGAAAATTTAATAATACTGTGAATGCTGGTTCTTGAG